>RPOG01005333.1:0-33465 GCA_008086565.1 Thalassoma bifasciatum | reverse complement strand
TTTCCAAAAAGTCAATAAAGGCCTTGATCATTAAAGTGAATAAATATTCTCTCCCCTCAAAGCTATTTCAAGACTTGCAGTTTCCTATTGCCACTGTGGCTCTTTTATTATTTACAGTTTTCTGCTGACACACACACTCTTTCTGTGTGTTGGCATGTAGTGTCTTATATGAAACTGAGAAGAATACCAAGATGGGGAAAGTTGCCAATAATATGGAGACAGCTCTATTAAACTAGATTACACCCCCCCCCTCCCCCTCTCACTCTTCCTCTTCCTCCACACTCCCCAAAAATAATGTATAAGATTTCTGTCAGGCCGTCTGCGATAGATTGGCTTGTTGTATATATCTGTTTCCCAGAGGAGGAGGAGGAGGAGGAGAGGTTATTTTGGAGACGTTGGTAGATGGCGGTGGGAGGATTTTGCTGAGGTGGTGAAAACAACCAAGAGGGAATATACAGTATTGTACTCATTATCTGCTCCCCATATAGAAGGCTCAATCAGTGTTTGCTCCTGCAAGCTGACAAGAAATACACAGTAAGAGACATGACAGGATTATCAGGGAAAGTTCACTGTGAAGTTGGAAGACAAAGTTAAGTGAAGAGATGATCTGGAAACATGTCACTTCACAATCTGGTAATGATGAGCCTCTTCTTTGTGATATCAGCTTTGATTTACCTTTGTTTACAGTTTGCTCAGAAACTTAGGAAAGTGACCATAGGCGTGTATGCAAAGGAAAGAGAAATAGAGGTTCCTACTGTTGTGTTTGCATAATTAGCCACCAGTTTGTCTCAGTAGGACTTTTTAGTACCCTCCTGTCGGGGTCCAAAGAAAGTGGAGCAAGAAACACTGCAATCCGATAGGTTTAAGCAGAAACAGCAGTAAGAAAGAGCAACACATAACCCTGCCATGTTTTAATCTCCAGACCTTGTGAAGACGACTTACTTTTTGTTTTCTCTGCCATCGTTGCTCTTTGCTTCCTGTGTTGGGTTTTCTGCCCCGCCGTCACACTGTAACGTAGCTGACGCGGCTATCAGCATCTGGCTTACATGCTGCCCACCAAGAAGAGTAAGATTTGCTGTGGAAATGCAAACAGGATCAGACTTTACTGATGCAACCTGTACGAAATTAAACTGACTGCTTGGTGAAAACTGGGCTTTGTTATTGAGGCTTGACTTAGTCCACTGTACCTCCACCAGCTGATACGACGTATGGTCACACTATTCCTACATGAACCAGACTAAAGGCTCATTTAAACTCTCTTTACCGGTGTCAAACTACGTAACTGTCACTGCTCACTTACTTCTATACGTCCTCTATGTTGGCATTGCTGTTAACCAAAACATCCACCAGAGGGAGCAGCTCAGAGTCAGAAGTTTATGAAAACAAACTCAGAAACAAACATAGCGTCTGTGGAGTAGGTATTATCAATACAGCTCTGCCACAAAAGACAAATAGGAGGCAGCAGTAGTTGAGGCTGTGAAATACATCGTGTTTTTCTTTAGAGCATTCTTCAACCCGGGGACACTGTTATCTCTTCTTCGTGTCTCACGGGAGACACTGCCCCACGGTTTGTGGTACTGCACTGTTTGGTCCATAAGACATAGGGAAACCTGCAGAAATACAGATGAAATGAACACAGACCATAGACAGGAGGCTTTGTTCGTACCCCTATCCATATTTAACATTGAACATGAATGAGCTTTAACACCTGGAGCCACGATATCGAGGAGTTCTCGTGCTTCCCACTCCATTGAGAAGTCTGTCTTCATTCATTTTGGGCTGTAAAACCTCAAAACGTGTCTCAGCTTACTATGTCTATTTTGTTATTGTAGTCAAGCTAAATACAATGTTATTCTGACATGTTTTTTAAAATATTTTTTGAAAGCCACAGGCTCTTTTATGGGCAGCACCTCCTGTCCTGCTTGATCTTTCCTAAGCTGAAATGATGAGTCACAGCTCCGTCATTAGGCAAAAACAAGTTGCTGCGCATCTACAACAACCTGCTGGACTAAGCATGCAGCAGGACCACAACCCACTGGACTTAAGGGTTGAAGCGTGTTTTGGTGCCTGATGAATGGCTAGTGTGACCAGACCCTACGAAAAATACATCTTTCATAATATAATTGCAATTAAAGGGTGTGACATTTGCCCAAATGATGAAACATGATTTTCATTTTGAGGTGAATAACTGCACTTTTACAACCTTTAAAGTACTTTTCAGTGATTGAAGGTCTTGTAGATTCTCTCTCATGCTTTCATGACCTAGTGTTTTGCAGATTTGATTTCAGGCTGTCATTTTTGATCTAGGACAGATTGTTCGCTGCACTTGCATGCAGATACATACTCACAGATATAAATAAATCATTGTCAGATTACTGCCAGTTGGAGGCAGGATATCATTATCCATATTTCACTGCCCCTGCTGCTCTCTCTCAGAGACTGTTTAACCTGCATACGTCAAACTCTGACGATATGTGACTGGTCATAGCAACTCAGGCCACAAACAAGACCCAGAGCACTTTTCTACGAAATCTCTGACCTTTTTCTTAACCTCTGACCTTTTTGTTGAGTCAAAACTGCACGAGTGTGTAGCTCGGTAATATATGGACGTGGGTTGAGATGACCTGAAACTCTCTGGGGACCAGTGGAGGGATCTTTGTTACGCGACTTTTGCAGCGTGTGTGCAATGTCAAACGTCTCATTCACTCAGAGATACACAACTCAGCTGCATATGTAGTTATAAATTTAGGAGCTGTGATACCCAATGTGGCGACTATAGAGAAGGATTTTATATGGCACCATCATCCATCCATTGGCGATTTACATAGGCTTAAAAAAGAAATTAAATAGCATTGTCTTTAATAAATAAGATGTCCTTCAATTTAAAAGCTCAACAAATAATTACAAAAAGAAATGAAAATCCTAAATCAGGGAATACATAATAGTAATAGCACTAAGTTATAAATACAACAATCAACAGTTTTTTTTTCCTGATGCTGCATCACTTGAGGCTGCTGAAGTTGTAATCTCTGTTGATTGCCCAACAAGTACATAGGCTGGACTAAAATAACTGAAAATGACGTATGAAAGGCAATTTTCCAAGACAGCTGATTGGTCAGGAGGTGGTGCATTTACACCTGCTTATAAAAAATACCTTATTATATACCTGTTATATCTTATCCGGATTAAAACTGGGTCCCACTTTATATTAACTCTCGCTTTTTATCACTAGTAAAGCATTAATTAACCATTAATCAACACTTAGCTCATCATCTGTACAGCGTTGCTCATACTTTAATACTCATTTGGGTAACACTTTAGATTAGGGAACACATATTCATCATTAACTAGGTGCTTATGAACATGCATATAAGTAGCTAATTAGTATTTGTTAAGCAGGCATTTACCCCTTATTCTACCTCTATTGCATCATGAATTCAAACTTTTCAATATATTAACTCCTAATTATTACTTATTGACTACAAATTAATGAATGTGTGTTCCCTAATCTAAAGTGTTACCCTCATTTGCACATCATGTACAAACACAGTTATAAATGACTTATTATTGATGAATATGACCCTCTATAATGTGTTTATTAACCCTTTGCTCACACTTTATAAATGATGAATTCACTAATTACAAATGAGCTATTATGGTCATTTTTAACTGGTCATAAACCATTTACAGATTATGATTCTAACATTCATTAAGGGTTAATGAACACCTTATTACAGAGCAAATTATGATAAATTAAGGTAGTCACAAAGGACTTATAAGCTGTTTGTTCATTGTTTTTTGAAGTAGAGTGAGGCCTTTTCATGCTTCACAAAGCCTTTATTAATAGCTCATGTGTTTTTCTTTTCATTCTTAGGTGTGAGATTCAGGGATTAACAGCAAACTTTCCAAGTTGTTTTTGTTTACACTCACTGTGGCCAAGATTCCCAACGGACGACTAGTTCGACAAGGGATGAGTATCAAGAACTATTTTCTGTTAAGAATTTATAAGAAATGGTTCAATCCATCAACATTGTTAGCCTTTATTCTTTATTCCCTTATTGATTCTTTACATTACACCAGAGTGGACGGACCTCACGTGGACTATCCTGCCTCAGTTAGCTTAGATTAACAGATAAATGATAGTTTCCCAAGAAAACTCTGAATCAGGATTTTCTGCTTGGAGTTTTTTGTAAGAAGTTGTAAAATTTAACACATCAAGAAATGTAGATTACCAACAACAACAACAAAAAACAGTGGCACAAGCTTGATGCTATCATATCAGGAAATTGCATTGATATGCTAGAAGTTACTATACATAGATATAATTTTGGTTTAAAAACAGAATTTCAACTTTCATCACAGAAACATATCACAATTACTCTGTGTGAACAATACTTAAAACTCAAAAATGTCAAAATGCTAACAGATAAATGGTTCTCCAAACAGACTTCATTATAACTACGGCAAGCTCAAGGTTCCAAACGACTAAAAACATTGCTTGGTGGCTTGTTTCAGTCAATAAAGTGCAACAAAATAATACATTTGCATCACCTAGTCTGCCATTTTTACGTATTTGTGTTTGTTTACATCCAAAAAAGCTGTAACATCAAACTCGTTTACACAGAAAATTCACTGGAGGAATTGATAAGGGCATTGGTATCGATAAAACCTCATAAATATTGTTATATACATCTCTAATTTTGACCAAACAACAGCAGGATGAAATAACTCAAGCAAACTCTCCCTTTTCAAAAGTTTTATTTCCAAACTGTGGTCAAACAGGCAAAGTTAGTTTCAATAAAAAGAGCTGCACTTTTAAAGCCTCCATCAGTTTTAATTATTATTTCTTAATCACCTTAAAACTCCTGAATATCAGCACACTATTGGAAAATTGGCTGTTTAAAGATTCATCATAGAACAAACTGTGAGAACTGATAGTGCCCGTGAATCATCCTGATAAAAGAAAAAGTAAACATCCTTGTCTCCGTGGTTGATGAAGGATTTCCGACAAATCTACTTCCCGGTTATGACTAATTGTATCTCGAGGAAGCTGCCCAACTGTTCATCCTCGTATCTTTTGGTCCTTTGTGGTGTCTCTCTTTCCATTTGCTCGCACATTGTTTCTGATTATTTACTGAGCTGCAATCCCCGAAACCCAGACAGACAGCAGCGCGGGCTGATTTGTATTCATCTGGACTTGTGCTCAGCGTGACAGTTTGGGAGGAAAACAGGGGTGAGTGGGCGAGAAGGCGTGAGAAAACGTGTGTTTGGGATATATATCAGCGAGTATGTCCAGGTGTGTACACCCTTGTGAATATTGATACGTCCATGAGACAGCTTACTTGTCTCCTCAGCACCCAGAGCTGCCCGAGTTAATTAGTTTATTTATGAGGGAGGCGAGCGGCAAGAGGAGGCAAATGAAGACTTAGTATTGTTACTTATCCTGACAGAGCGGGATAGTGGAGAGATTAACTGTTTGGGTCTGAGATACACCTCCTGTGGATTGATGACTTCAGAGCTACTAAGAGACAGACCCAACAATTCTTGGTGCCAGCAGAGCCTCAGGTAAACCTTCTGCCACCTGCGAGTGACCTCATCCTTAACCAATACAAATCAGCTCCTCTGTTGGCAGGAACCAAAACAATTATCTATTAAACATGAGGGGGCAGAGCCTTCTCTGTCGCTGCCCCCACCCTCTGGAACACCTTACCACAACACATCCGAGCCTGTCCAAACCCATCCACATTCAAAACCCTCCTCAAAACGCATCTTTTTAAAAGTGTTTTTAATGTCTAACTGCTTTTAAATGTATCCCATGGTTTTGTTTTGTCTTGTTCTCATAGTTATGTTATTATTATTGTTGTTTATTATTGTTTTATTTGATGTTTTTTATGTCTGTAAAGCGTCTTTGAGTATTCAGAAAAGCGCTCTATGAATAAGATTTATTATTATAATTATTATTATAAACATGCCTGAACTCTCAGAAGAAAACATGTTTAATGTTTTATGTTACTGTGACTGGATTATTTACTCAATACTTGGTAAGTTTTAGGCTGAGTCTTTCTGTGAAGTGTTATACAGTACGGGCCAAAAGTTTGGACGCACCTTCTCATTCAATTTGCATTTTCTTTATTTTCATGACTATTCACCTGACTGACTGACTATCTGATTGGTTTTTGCCATAATATGAATTTTAACAGTTGTCCAACAGAGCTGTCGGCCGTGTATTAACCTGACTTCTGCACAACACAACTGATGGTCCCAACCCCATTGATAAAGCAAGAAATTCCACTAATTAACCCTGATAAGGCACAGCTGTGAGGATGAAACCATTTCAGGTGACGACCTCTTAAAAAATACCAAGAGAATATAATAGAACAACTAGAATATAAAACATTTTTTCAGTTATTTCACCTTTTTTTTTTGTTAAGTACATAACTCCACATGTTCATTCATAGTTTTGATGCCTTCAGTGAGAATCTACAATGTAAATAGTCATGAAAATAAAGAAAAAGCATTGAATGAGAAGGTGTGTCCAAACATATCCTGGCAGAATTTATGATTTCTTGGTCATTTTTCAGAGAATATGAATGGTAACACAAAAAAATTTCTGTCACTCATGGTTAGACGTTGTGTGAAGCCATTTATTAACAAACAACTGTGTTTACTCTTTTTGAATCATAATGACAACAGAAACTTCCAAAATGACCCTGATCAAAAGTCTCCATCCCCCAGTTCTTAATAACGTGTATTTCCCCTTGAATAATAATTATAAATCTTATTTATAGAGCACTTTTCAATAAAAACTCAAAGTCGCTTTACATCGAAAATGTTAAAAGTGCAGGTAAGAACAAACAGGTAAAACAATATTTTACAGGGTAAAATAATAACAGTTGCAGATAATAACAATTTAAATAAACAAAAGAAAATGGACAAAAGAAAATGAGTAGACAGGATGATTTAGGATTGATGGGTTTCTATGGAGTTGAAAGCAGAGCGGAACAGGTGAGTTTTTAATCTGGTTTTGAAGGTGGTGAGGTCAGCAGAGTCTCGTTTTTGTTGTGGTAGTGAATTCCAAAGAGAGGGGGCAACAACAGAGAAGGCTCTGTCCCCCCAGGTTTAACATCAATGACAGCTTGAAGTCTTTTGTGCTCGTTGTGGATGAGGGTCTTTATTTTCTCAGATGGTAAAACTGACCATTCTTCTTGGTATAAACCCTCCAGTTCCTGTAAATTCTTAGTCTGTCTTGCATGAACTGCAGGTTTGAGATCTCCCCAGAGTGGCTCAATGATATTGAGGTCAAGAGACTGAGATGGCCACTCCAGAACCTCCACTTTATTCTGCTGTAGCCAATGGCAGGTCCACTTGGCCTTGTGTTTTGGATCATTGTCATGTGTGAACGTCCGAGTACGTCTCATGAGCAGCTTCTGGGCTGATGAGTGTAAATTTTCCTCCAGTATTTTCTGATAACATGCTGCATTCAGAAAAATGTCTTCATTTAAGGTAGCACAGGACAAAAGACACCCAGATTTTTTTTTAGTAATATTTTGATCAATAACACAGGTTTTTGATGCTGTAACCTTAACTTGTAGTAGAAACAATGAATGCATGCTCTGAATGATAGTTAAAAACTCCATCTGTCCAGCTTTTACTAAAAGTTACCTCTGGATTGTTTTGCCTCATTGATCAGTTTCCTCATGTCTGTCAGGATGTTAATAACACTCTGACTTCTGTGTTCGAGCCCCTCACTCTTCTTCCTAGGACACAAAACTTTTTTGGCATGCAGTCATACGAGCGCAGCGAGAATGGATGGGTTGGATTTTTGGATTTAAGGGTTTCCGTTCCTTTTTTAATTGCAACAGGATCTGGTGCCAGAAATGAGCAACTGGGGAGGAAACTACTCTGCTGCTTGCAGTTTTTTTCTCTTGATTCAGCAACCTAACAGCATCCTGCTTCTGGAGGACATGACAGGATAAATGAAGGATGAAGAGGCTGAATGATGGTGAAAAAAAAGAAGCCTGTGTAATGATTTACAGCACGGCACAAGTCAATAGCACTTAAGAATCCAATCTACCTTGTCTTAGAAACAGTGACAGGATGTTAAAACAGGTGTTACATAGTAAACTCCAATTAATATTCAATGGCTTTGAGTTGCAGGATTATATGAACAGGTGAGCTGAGATAAAAGACTCAAGGGTAACACATTTAAACATACAAAATAATGAAAGCCAAAAGGAAAGGACAGAAATAAAGAAATGGCTTACAAAAAATAAATCCAAAGGGTTAAGCTATGAAAACGTCCTTGAATTATACTGAAGATGATAATCAATGAGCTGTTTAAACACTATGATTTAAGAATGTGGTTTGACGCATTCAACACAATCTTCAAGACAAATATTTTCAGAAACTGCTTATCATCTTTCTGTCTCTGACTGTCTTCCTTATTTTTGTTTCCAATGATTGACCTTCCCTCTGTCTGCTTTGCTCAACTGCTTTGTTTGTTTGTTTATTTGGCCTGGAACCATTTTTCAAACCTCTTTTCTGATTCACCATGTTCTGCTTCAGTATCTGTAGTAAAGTCTCCGGTTCCTCTTTGAATTTGTTGCAGGATGAAGTAACAATGTTGGGATCTGCTCTATTTGGTGATTGTTGATAACTTTGCAGAATGAGCTCAACTATAGTAGCTTTAACATTTCATTGCTCAAGTTTGAGGTTGTTTCTGTCTTTCTTTTTATTGATACAGACAAATATGCTGTGAAGTTTTTGACAGAAAAACCTTTTAAAGCCTCCTGTTGTTGAACAAGGTGAAATGTAAAAAGGCAAGCAGAGGGACGTGTGTCAGCTGCTTGAAAAATAATTTTAGATCCAATAAATAAAAAGTTCTTAGAAATAAGATTTTTCTTTGGTCCTGTTATTTAATTTCCAGTTTTGTATTTTCTTATGTGAACTTTCGAAGTTCAGCTTGAAGTTATCTGGTCTTACGTTGCCTCTTAGAGATTTTATTAAGCCTTAAGGTTAATATAAATTGTTAACAGTTAGCTCTGGCTCACACCTGAGTCTGTGAGGTCTGTACAAAGTAACTAAACCTTCACCTGGTTGAGCAATTTGGCCCCAAGGGATCAATAAAGTATTAATAAAGTAATAAAGTATAAAGAAATCTGCCACTGGAATAAGAAAAAAATGTGAATTTGTGAGGTTTCTTGAATTCAGAAAGAGGTTTTAATACAAGAAACTCTTTTCTTATCCCAGTGGTCCCATTTTTTGACTTGTTCCAAGAAATTCAGACCTCATTTTTTGTCTTTAAATAACTTGAAATAAGACGTTTTTCCTGAACTTAGAATGTAGCTCATATCAAGAATAATTAGACAAATTTTTACTAAAAATGAGACATAGTGACTTGCTTAGATTCCAGTTTTTGCAGTGCTGTAACGACAGCTAGAACAGAGGAGTTTGATAATAATAATAATAATAATAATACATTTGATTTAAGGGCGCCTTTCATGGCACTCAAGGTCACCTTACAAGAATAAGTGCATTAAAAGATGACTAAAACAGATATAAAACAAGCAATACAATATAATGCAATAGAAAACAATAAATCAAAATACAAAACAGTGCAATGGTGGTGAAAGGTCAGAGGGAGTAAACAGTGAGTGTCCAGCCTGACAGTCTCGTTGTCGTCTGTGTCTGTGTTGTTTGGAGGCAGAAGGAAACCAAACAGAAGTGTTACGAGTTTGCCATGAGTTAATAGTGTTATTGCAGATAAATACACTGTTTTTCTCACTGAAATGGATGTAAAGTTGTGATAACACCAAAAGATTAACTGGGCAGTGTCTCTAAATGTGGCTAAAAGTTTTGAAAAATGAAGTATCATGGGTCTGAGAGGCAGAAATGTAATGGGACACAGTTTAAAGAGGTTACACAGACAAGACTAGATACTCGCTGTGACTTTTTTATCGAGCTATAACTTAAATTGGACCACTGCGTGCGTGTAAAAGTACTTTGTCAGTACTCAAGTCGGGCCCAATCTGAGGACTAAATTCTTCACAGCTGCAAAAACTTAAAGTTGAATGCTGACAGACAATGGAAATGCTCTTGAGGATTAGGGGTGATGAATTTGTTAATAATCTAATGGTGCTGTAATATATAATAAGATAGGTTTTCACCCTCTCAGGGTAATTTTAGTAATATTAGGTTTTTTTGAAAGCTGTCTTCCTACAGGCAGTGCTGTTTTCAAAACCTGACGTGGACTAATACTCTGTTTTCTTTTCTTTTTTAGCACTTCAGACACTTCATTTGTTACCCCCCTGGCTGCTCTTTCCTGCTCCTACTAAAGACCGACAAATAGGACTCAACACTAATAAGAGAAGGTGATTGAAGCTTTTTGAAGCAGACAGTGGCAGTGCGTTTAAGTTAATGCTGCTGAATAATTGCTGCGCTGGTGAACAGACTCAATAACAACTGCCACTGTTTGCATTCAAATCACCCGCTGGGCAATTACTCATTGTGAAAGGACTTAAGCAGAGGAGCTCAGGATAAAATGATCAATCAATTCGTGTCCTTGCTTGGCTTTGCTAAACTAACAGTACCCTGGGTGCTTTAAAAACAGCTTGGAAGGAGGTCTTTTGTTCGCATGCAGCCACCGTAGCTCAGCCGGTGTTGCGGTTAATGTTCCTCTGTTGGCCGTGGAGCTGCGAGAACAGCAAGTGCTGCCATTCAGCGCTCTCTATATTCATAATAGACCATCTGTATTCAGGCAGTTGGAGCACACACAGCGACACACACTCATACACTACACTCAGCGCTTAAAAAATGACACAAGCTCTTCAATATTCCAGGCCAGTGTCAGAAGCCTCACTGAAACACCTTTGCTACAAATGACTTTATAGAGAAGATGGAGGTGGAGAGGGTAGTTATCCTCCCACTCCTCTTTTCTAATGGGTTTTGATGCCTGATACACAGGAGCTGAGTAATGACATGCAAAGTGCAAACTGTGCAAGCAAAGGTAATGGGTCAAATCTGTTTTCTTCTTCCATATGTGCCAATTTGGAGTTGTTGGAGTGAGCTTATTGGGCTGGATGTGTGTTTGGTTTGTAGGAACTGTCAGTAATGAGAACATCAATAAGAAAGCCCAGATCTGCCCCCTCAGCCCTCCTGTCCCGACCTCCTGATGAATCGAACTCTCTAAAGACACTTGCGTCTGAGCCAATTTATGGTCATAATATGACTTCCTCTGGTTCCAAACCAATACTGCTGAGTGGATGCTTCAGAAACCTGCATGTGAATGAGGAAATAAAATATACGTGCTGTTAACAGCCTATAAGGTTTGATAGAGAGGGGTTTCATTTCGTCTCTGAAAGCTGCTCAGATACAACGTGAGATTGCTCGTCCATGAGATCGACTGAAGAAATAATTTTACCTTTTCAGTGAGGAGCTTATGCCCTTTCTGCAACTTCATGCCAGTGTGTGGCAAATATAAAGAAGCAATGTGGTAAATAGTTAGCTTTGCTTAGCATAAGAGATTTGAACACAAAGCTTTCCACAGTGTGACTCACATAAGATGATGCAGACAGCGCAATTTTCACTGTCATCAGCTGTGAAGTTAAGTAAGAATGGAAACACCAACAACATGCGTTAACTTTTAAAGACACAGCAAAGTATTGAATATCAGTAATGTCATGAATAGTCAGTGGGTGCTTCTCATAAACTAGTCTTATCCGTTTGTTTGTGACGTGAAGTTTTAAGCCAATCGTTATGGCTGAAATACACCAGATGCATCCACTTTGTTGTGTGTTGACTGCTGATGTCAACTCAAATGGCTGCGAATTCAGTCCAGCAAGCCACGTGACTGACAGACACCTGGAGTTGTGAAACCTCAAACCTGTTGACTCCTGGTCTGGCTTTGCTCATTATGTCAATTTGTTGTTGTAGGCAAGATAAATATGATCTGGTTTTGACCAATGACTGTATATAGAATGGACAGCGTGCTTCCGCCTGTCATCGTTCTACGTTTTTGAAGCCAAAAAACCCCGTTTCTCTAGCCGCCATTGTGCAGCCAGAGTCTGTGCAGTAGAGAATTTCCGGTGGAGCCAAGTAAAAAAGAGAAATAAAAATATTTATTTCTTCTTCTTCAGAAGGTTTAGTCTCCTTTTGGCTCTTTCCCGAAGTTTCTCATATCCTCGGTTAAAACTACTCACGAACGGCAGCTGTCAACTATCGTAAAACGAAACTTATATCGCGGTTTTAACGTCCAATAACTAATGAGAAACCAACTTCTCAGAAAAAAAAACACCTGAACACCATGCAGCCAGATGACATCGTCATACCACCTTAGCGTAAGGATGAGAGAAACGTTTCTACGAGGTATCGTAATTTTTTTAAGTTTTCCCGGCTCATATCTAGAATACATGGGGAGGCGGGGCTTATGACCTATACTGCATCCAGACACCAGGGGGCGGGGCATCTGCTGCTGGATTATACAGTCTATGGTTTTGACACGGTTTGCTTTATTTTGAAAGTCACTGGGTGTTTTTAGGTCATTTCAGCACCTAACTTCCTGAATTGATGCGTCACAGCTAGAGCCCGATGGGATTTTTGGGGCAGATGCTGCCACCGATACTGGGGACAAAGAAAGTCGATATCTGATATATCGGCTGATATCCCATTTATCTGCTGATACATTAAATAGGATCCTTTATATACTCAGGAAATATACTGTACATGAACACAAATTGTTATAATACTCAAAATAGGATTTTGGGTATGACATGTGTATTGACAGGAGCATTTATCTCTGTTTATTTCGCAAAAAAGCATCTTACACCACTTTAGAACACCACATTATAGTCTTATATTAGGTAATGGTGGACGTGTGAATTAACAGTAGCAATTATTATCGGCAGAGAGCAACATACAGCCTGACACACAGGAGCAGGAACGATACGATCTCCACACAGAAAAAAAAAATGTTTACACATTGGCTACACACTGCAAAAACGGAAATCTAAGCAAGTCATTATGTCTTATTTGTAGTAATAATTGTCTTGTTGTTCTAAATTTGAGCCACATTCACCAGACCAGGTCATAAAAATGTCTTATTTCAAGTTTTTTTAAGACAAAAATGAGGTGTAAATTGCTTGTAGCAAGTCAAAAAAATCTGCCAATGGGATAAGACGAATTTGCCAAGTTTCTTGAAATTAGAAAGATGTCTTAAAACAAGAATCTTTTATCTTATCCCAGTGGCAGATTTTTTTTACTTGTTACAAGCAATTGATGCCTCATTTTTGTCTTTAAAAAACTTGAAATGAGACATTTTTATGACCTTGTCTAGTAAATGTGGCTCAAATCAAGAATAGTAAGACAAATTTTGCTAAAAATAAGACATAATGACTTGCTTAGATTTCAGTTTTTGCAGTGTATCCACTAAATGGGCAAGCTTTATAGACAGTCCAATGATGCTAGTTTGTTTACCTTTGTAACCAACACAGATGTATTTGTTTTAATGTTCTTAAAGACAAGAAAAGTGCTTCTGTTTTTGTTCAGGTAAACCTCATCCTTCCCAAATCAATAAGAAGTGAAATTGACTCCGTCTCTGTGATGGAAGAACAACTCTAAAAAGAGATATGTGTGATTGTTTTTGTGTCTTTACAGAGTGAACTCTGTCTCAGTCGTCTCCATTACGGTCAGATTGTTTTCTAACTGTGCAGTATTGATAACAGCTCGGCTCATAAGTGACATTTACAGATATACGTAGCCAGAGATGTGTTACTGCTACACAGACGCATCTCTGGCCATAAAATGGATTTGTTTGATCAAGGAGCTGGGTGTAAAATTGGCAGTGTGTCACATCTCACACATAAATTACTGCGGCGTGACTCCTGGTCTCCTGGTATGAGCAGTCGTGTCTGAGCATGTGAGGTGTGTGTGTGATTGGGTTTTGTCTGCACAAAATATAGAGCCAGAGAATCATGCACATACATCGTAATCGGGAGGCAAATAACAAGAGTAAGTGACATTTCATTTCCGAATGGGCCACCAACCGAGCGGTAATGGCAATAAAGTCAAAGTGATAATGAAATCTGGAGCTGGAGCTCAAACTGAGGTTTCACAGCTGCATGTGTGTGACTGTGTGCATTCATCCACTCATGCACACAGACCCACTGTAGCCACATCTGAGTGAAATTAATATCCAGGCGGCAGAAGCCTCCAGTGAGTTCTGCCGGGGTCGGTGTCATTTGGAGAGACATATGCAATCAACCACACTGTAAAAAGTGACATTTAACTTAATCTTGTAGTGGCGTGGCCGGCTGATTCATGCCGGCGCGCTCATCACACGGCACCTGTCAGAGCGGCCGACAGAAAGAAATATCACAGATCTAAATATTTCAGATTGGCTTTCAGTGTTTTCACTGCAGAGGGATGATTATGCATTGTGCAAAACATCATATCAAATCAAAGAAGACACATTTCACAGCTGCTTTGTGACAGTGGCAAATGTGTTAGTCAGTTAGTCAGTTTCTGCATGGAAAAGAAATAGAAAAATCTCATAAGGCTGTCTGACAAGACTTTTCAGACTCAAATTTACTCCTGAAAGTGGCCACTTCTGCATTTTTATGTATACAAGATAAGTAAGGATTGAGTATGAATCAAGTAAAAATGATGTGTGTGTTGCGTTCAAGGAAGTTGCATGGCAGATTACGTATTTGTTTCATATAATCTTTGTAGTTTTTAACAAAAGTCTGATTTAAAGATGCATACTTTTTACATATGAATGTACACTGCCTCGCCCCAAAAAAAAAAAAAATGTTGCCACCTGGATTTAACTTAGCAAATAGGTAAAAGCCTCCTATTGGATAATTACTGCATGGGTGATTATCTTTCAGCTGGAAACAAGTTATTTAACCCCAGCTGATGCAATGAGTAACTTCTCATTTCTTAAACAACCATGTGGAAAGACACATCCCGTGGTCGTGGAAAAGATGTTAGTCTGTTTGAGAAGGGTCAAATCATTGGCATCAAGCAGAGAAACATCTAAGGAGACTGATGCAGAAACGACTAAAATTGGGTTAAGAACTGTCCAATGCTTTATTAAAAACTGGAAGGATAGTGGGGACCCATTGTCTTCGAGGAAGAATGTGGATCAGAAAAAAATCCTGAATGATTCATTTAAACATTTGGCCAAATCAAATTGAAGAAAAACAACAGTAGAACTCAGGGCTATGATTAATAGTGAAAGTAAGAGCATTTCCACACATACAATGTGAAGGGAACTCAAGGGATTTGGATTGAACAGCTGTGTAGCCTTAAAGCTGAAGTATGCAGAAATTTTCGAAAGGTTTCGTTTCTCTGTTTACAAACAGCATCCAAACTGGGCTCCTCCTCCTAAATGGGATACACCGAGTATATAGAATCATTCTTTCTTTGTGTTACGGCCGCTCGAGATAGCTTCTCCTACTCATTATCAGCAACACACAAAGTCATATGCGCATTGGGTGTGCCGTGATTGGCTGGTCATCACTCATGAAAACTCCTGCTCTCCACCCAGAATCGTCCTGAGTCCAGCATAATATTAACAAAACAGGCAAAGGGGGGGTATATAAGGGGGTGAGGCACACACAGACACTGTCACACAAGAATAGAAGCCCAGAGACGACGATTGAGCAGGAATTATTCCGGTAAAAACTCAATTTTGAATTTTAAGAGAACCGTTAATCAGTGAGGCTAACTGGAAAAAAAAGTCTTCAGTTTGTTAGGGAGCATAAAGATCGGACTCTGGAGGAATGGAAGAAGGTCATGTGGTCTGATGAGTCCAGATTTACCCTGTTACAGAGTGATGGGCGCATCAGGGTAAGAAGAGAGGCAGGTGAAGTGATGTACCCATCATGCTTAGTGCCTACTGTACAAGCCTGTGGGGGCAGAGCTATGATCTGGGGTTGTTTTAACAATACTACAGCAGATGTGTGCTGTAATAAAAGCTAGAGGCTGTACATTCAAATATAAAAGTGTGACCTTTTTTATTTGGTCGCTGTTGAGGAATTTTCTGGAAGCTTGACCACTTGAAGAAGAAAACTCAGGAGACTCAGATGACTTAATTTGAAAAGGTTTATGTAGCTCGATTGAGGAGAAGAGACAGACAGTACACTTGGATGTGCAGTGCAGTGCAGAGTCAATTCTGCCAGACCTCTCTGTGTATTCAGTATTTATCATTTCTGATGTTTGTTATGTCTATTTAGGAGACCAATGAGTTCAGCTTAGGATGTCCCTCTCATCCTGATACAACAGAAACAGTCCTCACTTTGGAAGAATACAGGAATGTGTGTATCTAAGGCTAAATACAGGGCTGTGACTATGTTTGAGACATACAGAGGAAATTAAGGTAATAATTGTGTAGAATAATAAGGAATTAGGAAAATTCCATGACAGTCGCTACTTTTTTTTTTGGCCAGGCAGTGTCTTTGTTTGTCTCATGTATTTAAGGATCGATTTCAACTATAAGTTTACAACTACACATTTCTACTAAGGTTATTGTTTGAGAAATTATGATCATATGTTGTTGTAATGAGTTTCCAAAGCATTCAGGAGCATTTTCTTAGGATCTTATATGTAGTTTGACTGTCACATGCATTACTACAAGGTTCACGTGAAAAAGCCAGCGCTATATTTAGCATAGGATATTCTGTGTATGTGCATGGTTTTAATTCATCAGCTTAAATATTCCCAGAACAGCGTTTTTAAGCCCGTGCCATGATTGAATTCCCTCTTCCACAGGTGATGTGAAGTGTCAGTGATAATCTCCTGTGTGCTATGCTAATGTGAAACTTATCTCCATTCACTTGTCCCCACTTTAATAATGATGCCAATTAAGGATTCAGATCAGGTAGGTGATTGAGCTGTTGTTATCTCCATTGAGTAAACAAGCTTTCTTTTCTTCTCATCCCTCGGTCGCATTAGCAAGCAGAGCACACGGCTGCATCCTGACACCCACAAAGACACGAATCTATAGCTGGGAGTGGACTCGCAGATACAACCATGCGGAAACAGAGACACAAACACAGAGCTGTGTTTGATGAAAGGCTTTAAGAGCAGCATCAGTCCCGGGAAATGGTTGATTTCTACACAGACTGCAGAATGTTTACCTGCCTCTGTCTGCATGTATATGTATATGTATCTTATCAAAGTCAAACATAAAGGAAAAGGTGGATTTCTCCTGTTCGGCTCGTAAAATTGTTTTAAATGTGTATATACACTGCAAAAACTGAAATCTAAGCAAGTCATCATGTCTTATTTTTAGTCAAATTTGTCTTGCTATTCTTGATTTGAGCCACATTTACTAGACAAGGTCATAAAAATGTCTCATTTCAAGTTTTTTAAAGACAAAAATGAGGCATCAATTGCTTGTAACAAGTAAAAAAAAATCTGCCAATGGGATAAGATAAAAGATTCCTGTTTTAAGACATCTTTCTAATTTCAAGAAACTTCCCGGGCGAATTCGTCTTATCCCATTGGCAGATTTTTTTGACTTGTTACAAGCAATTTACACCTCATATTTGTCTTAAAAAAACTTGAAATAAGACATTTTAATGACCTGGTCTGGTGAATGTGGCTCAAAATAAGAACAATAAGACAATTTTTACTACAAATTAGACATAATGACTTGCTTAGATTTCTGTTTTTGCAGTGTATCTTTGTATGTCTGAGCTGTGTCAAATAAGTTGTGAATTTGCTGCATGACAATCAAATTAATTTCACCGTTCCTGCAGGTTTCTGGCACGTCAAATTTAAGACTTTTTAAGACCTTTTTAATGCCACTTTGGATGAAATTTAAGACCAAAAACTCTATAAATATACTCGATGTTTCCTGATTTATTACAACCAAATCATAGCATGTGTCACTGAATGAGACCCATTCAAGTTTACTTTTTGTCTGTTTATTGAACATTAAGTGATCCTCAGTGCTCTCTGGTTAAAAACTGTATGTGAAAGTGCAAACAGTGACCCATAGTCACAGACTAGCTAGCTACACTGCAAAAATTGAATTTTTGTTCTTAATTTGAGCCACATTCACCAGACCAGGTCATAAAAATGTCTTATTTCAAGTTTTTTAAAACAAAAAATGAGGTGTAAATTGCTTTTAACAATTCAAAAAATTCTGCCAATGGGATAAGACGAATTCGCCTGGGAAGTTTCTTGAAGTTTCTTTGTTTTCTCCAATGTTTATTTCCCCAAACATCTCATTCCATTACAGACCTTAAGATTATGATCATACTGCTTAAAGTTTCTGCTTTGACCTCTTAAGACCTGGCGTTCACTTTTGTGGACATCACATTTCTGTCTCTTAGACAGCCAGTTGTTGTAGGCAACAAAAACTTTAATCAATTAGCCACATTTAGAAACACTTCCCATGTCATCTTAAGAGTGTAGTAAAAAAAAGTGTCGTTATGAACAGTTACACTTATAACTAAGAATACAACTTTCTGCTCATGGACCTAATTTATTTTCAATACTTACGAGGTTTTACTGATTCTAAATAGCAAGGAGAAATAAAAAAAAATGCAAACTAGACAAATTCTTGTGACTTCAGAGGTTAACTTGGATCATGAAATGTATGTTGGACTTTTACTCTGCAAAACCTTAAATAAGTTTTTGGCCTCAATGTGGGCGACATCAATTGATGAATAAAAAGACTTTATTAAGATATAATTCATATTTTAAGAAACACGACAAGAACAGTTTTCTTACCCGCTTATTCACATCAAGCAATTCAAGCCACGTTTTTGTCTTTTAATTAAAACATTTTTCCAAACCTGAGTTTCCTCTTTTCTTTCACCAAACCTGTCCTTACTGAAACTGCTGATATTCATTTATGTGAAATTAAAAGCAGACATATTCAGCCTTTCTCCGCTTTGCAAACACAGAGTATGACACTGATCATATCCTCCTCTATCATCTCTCTCTCTCTCTCTCTCTCTCTCTCTCTCTCTCTCTGTGCAAACTGGCAACGCTTTTCATGCTTCATTAAGACGAGCAGCGCGGCTCCATTTAAATCCATTACTTGATAAAGCTCAGTGATACACAGTGGTGATGATGTTCCCATAACCCCTTTTAAGATTTCATTGCAGCTATAATAAGCTCTGGTGTGATTCACACATGATGATAATAATAATAACAATAATAATAATAATAATAACCACTGTCAGGACAGTTTTGTGCATCTTTTCGAGCGTTTTAGCAGAGAAGCACATCAGGGGTTCTTCGTGGAGGTCTTTTCAGAAATATGACCTTATTCTAATAAGACCCCCATGCTGCATTTGTCATCAACTGCTGAGAAAATGCTCGTAAAAGCTTCACTTATTCATAGAAGTGTAATATCTCTGGCTATTCACAAACACAGATAATGTAAAGTAGACTTGAAGTCGTGAAACACCCTCTGGCTCTTTTCCCTTAGAGCCAGTGGAGGAAACAGCATTTATTGACACTGACAAACCTTTTTTACCTGTTCGTTCTCATCTTCTTTACCTCATAATAAGCTCAGATGATCTGAAATCCATTTGGCCACAATCACCCACGGTGATTTCTTTCTCTTCCCTCCTGCTCTCGAGGCTAAATTAGGCCTCGTATATCATCATTTCCCCGAGCTTAAGCAGATGCTCGCGGCAGAATGAGGTGGGGAAGGGTGTATCGAATTAATCTAAATAATTGGTCTCCTCCAGCACGAGCAGGGCTCTCACACTGATCTCGGACAGCGTAATGAAGCTGCGACCTCCCCTAAGATGAGGCTGGACGTATGGTTGGCCCCGGTTCATGTGAAGCATGTGTCATAAGCATAATTAAGTGATTACAACAGAGCTGAGGAACGCTGCAATGACAGCGTAGCCCTGACCCCGGCTCTCGTAAATCACAACCACAGCGCTGTCGCCCTGGTCCTGATTATAAATAAGAGCCTCAGGTCCTGAGTTTCTGGATTTAATCATGTTTCACTAACAGAGGTATTTAAAGATATCTCACTTTTCCTCACATTTATAATACGAACATTTATCCTGTATGAAACGTTTGGTTCAAGGCCCAGGGGGACGTGAATAGAAAGACATTAGCAGACAAAGCTAACAGAAGTATCACAGTGTAAGTGAGTCAAGAAGACTCAACGATGACACAGCCCTGGTTACAACTGTCGACTGTAAATAAAAATGGACAGCTCTGCCTTTTTTTAATCTTTTAAATTCATCTAATTTAGTGTTTTTACCTTGTACTTATGCTCCCTTTTTGCAGTGTACACATGAGTAGCACCTCAAACAACCCCACTTCAAACAAACTACCCCTTTAATGAGACTGTGAGGACTGTCTGTTTTAAGTTGATTGAGGCAACTCCTTTAACTGGACTTAGTGGTGTTTTTACCATAGACTGTATAATGAGTGGACGTAACGACGTTCGGCTCAAACTGAAGCCTCCAGCAGATGCCCCGCCCCCTGGTGTCTGGCTGCAGTATAGGTCATAAGCCCCGCCTCCCCATGTATTCCAGATATGAGCCGGGAAAACTAAAAAAATTACGATACCTCGTAGAAACGTTTCTCTCATCTTTACGCTAAGGTAGTGTGATGATGTCATCTGGCTGCATGGTGTTCGGGTGTTTTTTTTTTCCTAAGAAGTTGGTTTCTCATTAGTTATTGGACGTTAAAAACCGCGATATAAGTTTCGTTTTAAGATAGTTGACAGCTTCCATTCGTGAGTAGTTTTAACCGGGGATATAAGAAACTTCGGGAAAGAGCCAAAAGGAGACTAAACCTTCTGAAGAAGAAGAAATAAATATTTTTATTTCTCTTTTTTACTCTGCTCCACCGGAAATTCTCTACTGCGCAGATTCTGGCTGCACAATGGCGGCTAGAGAAACGGGGTTTTTTGGCTTCAAAATCGTAGAACGGTGACAGGCGGAAGCACGCTGTCCATTCTTTACACAGTCAATGTTTTTTACGGATCAAAGGCTCTGCTTCCCATGAGCACTTGCGCACGCAGTCGTGAAGACATGACTCTAAACAAGGTGTGTTTTTGTTTTAAAAGTAACAGTGAAAGTAGATCAGATCTTCTTATTAACACAACTTGTCTCTTTTCAAGAAAACGTATTAAAGTAAGTATTTATCAACAGGTAACAGTGGTACTGTTGTTTGAAAAGTGACAACAAGAAAACGTTTGTACCGTAGTGAAGTAACCAGCTACATTTAGCGCTAGCCACAGCTCGGTGCTCTGAGACATGTCTGTAACATTAGTGAATCCTGGTTGTGTCCTACCAGTGCTCATCTACCAACTCCAACCTCACCAAGCAGAGCAAACGTAACCTGGCTCTTTATTTTACTGATAGACTCATGAGTCTAGCTCATGTTTCAGCTTTTAGCTCATGCTCTATCACTCTCCTGTTTAGGTTTCTTCTGCTCTTCTGTCCCTTTTCTGTCAGACAAACCAGCTCCTGTTTCCTCTAGTATCTCTCTTCACACTGCTAAACTTAGGCACCGTTTACATGACAATGGTTTTAGGGTGAAACGGAAAAGTATTGTTGCGTTTCAGCCTCCCGTTTACACAGAAACGGCTTTTAGAAATAGAATTTTAGAAATAACCTGTTTTGATGTTGATAATGTCATTTTGAGTTGTAGATTACCATCAGGCATATATCTAGAAGTAAGACTTTTTCTTAGAACTTCCTCACAGTCCTCTTAAGTATTTCAAATCAGAAACTTTTCTTCGAGTTTACTCATAATCCACAAACAGAGGGCAATATTTATGTACCTTTATGTCTGTTATGTGCACACTTGTCCTGTATGAAACATTTAGATAATTACTCCAGGGATGTTTGCAGGAAAGCAGTGGCACAAGATGCTGCAGAAGTATTACTGTGCTGAGACAGTGGCAGAAAAACACAAAGGCAGCTTCCAGGGGAAAACAAAACATAATTTAAAGTAATAGGAACAACAAAGATGTTGCCCACCAGAGAGAGGTGCTCTTCTATTTTAAACTACTGCTGCTGGAGTTGTGAGGCTGTAAATGAAAGCTGAAAATAAGAGTCAAATTACACGGAAGGCCATGTGCATGCACGGTGTTTCTGTCACAGCCCACAGTGTCACTAACATGTCGTTTTAATACACGAGCAGCATGATCAATAGGTGGATGCATTTTAAAATAAAATTCAACATTTGACAGGCCCTAAGATGAGGGGAAATGTAGAAACAAACTTAAAGACTGCGCTCATACATTAAAGAAAAACTTCTGCACTTTCTTCATCCTGTTACAGATTCTTCTTCCTGGTTCCTCATTGGTCCTTCATTCGCATGTTCACACAACTGTCAAGCAAAGAGATATCATGAAGGAAAAGCCAGGACAAAGTTGTGGTGGAATTCGATCTTCTTGCAGTCACACGTGCAGCTCACCATGAAAACTTGTGAGCTGTATGTATGAACACAACTTCAGAATGAATTCCATCAGCCTTGAAGAAAAAAGGAAGAAACTTCTGCAGATAATACAAGGAAAGGTTGTTTTCATATTGTTTGTGAATGTAGAGAATAAGCAGTGATCGACTGTTGCATGAGTGCAGGTATGAAAGTCGCTCAAACCCACCTCCCTCTTATATATATTTAGCCCTTTTTAAAATACACTATTGTATGTTTTATAAAACCTTCAGAACTTTGATGCTTTTTACTTTGAGAAAGATTCTTTCTATCTTTTCAAGTGTTCTTAGAAAGGTCAGCTTTGCAGCTAAAGTAGTGAAGTAATGTAGTGAAAGTGTGGTTATATCAGTGCTGTGCATAGGAAGGGGGAGCAGGGCAGACAGTTACCCACTTGTCATGGCCTAATTATTGAAAAACACACCTGAAAGTGAGAGCCCTTTTTGGAGACAGTATGTGAGCTAGAGAGTCCTCTATAGGGAGCCAAAACACATTTATTTGTCTCTTTGGCTTGTTAAAACATGGTCAACTGTCTTCTTAGAGCCAAAACACATGCCTAAATGTCTTCTCAGGAGCAAAATGCTTGCTTAAGGGGCTAAAACATACACTAAAGTGCCATTTTGTTAGTCAAAATACTCATAAGGGTCCTCTTGGGCACCAAATGTGTGTGAAAGTGTCCTCTTGGATCTCGACTTGGCCTGGCTAAAAGGGCCTGTTTGGGAGCCATAACACACTAAATAGTCTCTCTCAAGTGCTGTAACATGCTAAAGTGCCTGTTCAGGAGCCAAAAATCATACTAAGTGCCTGTTTGGTGACCAAAACACACTAAATAGCCTCTCTCAAGAGCTAAAACATTCTAAAGTGCCTGTTGGGGAGCCAAAACAAATACTAAAGCAACATCTTGGGAGTCAAAAGACACTTAACAGCCTCTCTGAAGAGCTAAAACATGCTTAAGTGCTTGTTTGGGAGCCAAAACACATTCTTTTGTGCCTGTTTGGGAGCCAGAGTGCATATTTAAGCAGCCTCTTGGGAGTAAAAACACACTAAATAGCCCCTCTCAAGAGCCAAAACACGCTAAAGCATCCCTTTGGGAGCCAAAACACATATTAAAGCAGCCTCTTGGGGGTCGAAATACCGTAAAGGGCCCCTCTCAAGAGCCAAATAACATGCTTAAGTGCCCTCTTGGAAGCAGAAATATGTGAAAATGCTTTTTCAGGAGCTAAAACACACTTAAAAGTGTCTTCGTGGGAGTCAGAAAAGTGCAAAAGTGCCCTTCTTAGAGCTAAACTTGCACTAAAGTGCTCTCTCAGGAGCCAAAAAATGCACTGAAGTGCCTTCTTGGTTGCCAAAACACACACAGAAGTGCTGTCCCAGTCGGTGACCACACTTATCTGTCCCTTTGTCTAATTAAAACATGAAGAAATGCCATTTTTGGAGCCATAACACTGGCTGTATGTGCCTTTTTTTTCTTTAGCCCCTTGCCTTCAAAATGTTTGTGCACTCCACTGTGTTACATACTGGCATTATATCGAGAATACAGCGTCTTTGTTGATCTACAGCGTCTTTTACTTTATTATTGTGCGGATACTTCTCCCTCATGTGTTCTCATTGCTTAGCTATCTCTGTCTGGCGGCTGTGGTTGACTTTCCACCATCGTTGTTGTGAGAGACAAGCTGATAACAGAGAGAACACAATTAGCAGTGACAGCAGGTGCTACATCTGCAGACTGTGCACTGCAAAATAAAATGCCATTGGTCTGTAAAGATTTAAAATACATATGAGCCAATCTGCTAACTCATTTGCAGGTGTCTCAAAACTATGTCTGGCAGCTTTCCATTTGGTCAGGAAAGGACAGAACCCTCCACCTCGGCTGAATCTCACCCTGGGAGCTGGAATAATGCCGATTGTTTCGAGCAAGAAAACAAGACTCTCCCGTTTGGTTCGGATCTATGTCAGAAATCAAACCCGCGGCCTCTGAGGAGGTTTCTTGTTGCTGTTTTGCCCCCGGAGCAGCTTTGATGAAGTGTACATAAAGCAGTGATTAATATGGAAAGGCTGGAGTGGAGGGAGAGAGGTGAGGAAAAACTGGGATGATCAAAGAGATGTGGAGTGGAGAGGGGAAATGGGCCCTTGGTGGGATGCTTCCCTTTAAATTGCTTTTGTAAATAAGGCTTTGAAATCCTCTGAACCTTTTGTCACTGGCCCGATGATCCTCTGTGACATTTATGAATTAATAAAAAGACGGCAGAATGTCAGGGTATCCATTTGTTGGTTCGCCAAGACTGCACCCACCCATTAAGCCTCCACACACACGTATGGATCCACAGTGGGGGGGGGCACATACTCTCCCATGGCTTGCTCTTTTTCATGTACATGTTTCCATATAAGCACACCCTGACATTTAAACTGTGATATCACATCAGCTACTCAAAGTGAGGCCGCCAAAGTAACAGATACATCAAAACAAACATGCGACTACGAGTGTGTGTTCGGTTAAAATGCTTTGTCTCATTCCTGGCACAGAGTGTGGATAAATGGAGGGGGGCTTGTGATGTTCTTTGAGCGGAGGGATAGAAACACACTGAGCGTTACTGTGATTTGCGATGACAGCCGTGCCCCAGTGCCACATTTATTTAAAGCACAAGGTTAGCTCCATCCATTTGTTTCTTTTAGTGCGTACATGCACTGCAAAAACTCAAAACCTTACCATGTATTCCCTCATTTCTCCCCCACATAACTCATCACACCTGGGTCTGATCTAATAAGAGAAATAACAGACGCTAAATTGTGAGAGCTAACTTTAAAATTTCTCATTGTATCAGTGGTTGTAGTTGATCTGTGCGGTTGATAACAGGTACCACACTATCTCAATAAGGATTTTGTGTGTACTACTGTCTGTCTCTATGGAGAGTTTTTATTATTACCTATGGTTTTCTGTTCTCAAAACATTCCACAATATTTAACAAATACTTCAGCAGGTTTAAAAACCTTATGACATGTTAACAAAAGCTTCTTTCACCTTAAATATGACACATTAAGATGTTGTCAAGATCATTTCACTCAACAGATACATTTAAAATAATCCATCTAGAAAATAGTGACAAGTATCCATCAAATTTGTACTAATATGTGTGGATGACAGATACATGGGAATCTGTATCACTGCCAGTTTTTAGTACTTTTGCATGTGTTTATGTGGTAATAAATGTTAGTTTGTAATATGATAATATAATTAAATATATTTCAATTAAACATATTTATTTTTTAATACATAAACTTTGACAAACATATCAAAAGAACATTCAACTGTTTGTACTGTGAAATCCCAGTTGTCTAGTAGCTCAAATTTACAACAACTTCATAAATCAACAAGAATGACAAGTGAGATTATTTTCCACTTGCTTGTCAAAATATTTGGACTGTCAGAAATAAAAATAGTAGATACATATCATCTATCCAGCAATGACATTTTAAGCTCCTTAGTTGAGGAGCCAGTCACAAAACGCAGCCAAGCATTTCCTGTGGAAAAACTCTGTGAAAAGCTGCATTTTCTTGCATCTGGATCATTCTAGCACACCAGCACAGTTAGTGCCGTCATCTCCCTGAGTTGTGAAGTGATGTACACTTTGTCACACAAGACATAGATCTTTCTCAGTTGAGCCCAGGTGATTAAAGTCCTTCGATTTCTTCAGAGCAGCGCCACCTGTTGTTGTGAGAGGTTCATGATCTGATGGATTGTTATAGGTAATAACCTCAGTTTTCTCGTCATTTATCCATTGTACAATAAACAATACAAAATGCTTATTTCTAATCTTATTTAAAGTAGTTTACTGACTGAAATCTAAAACAGTGTCACCATCATATAACTTAAAATGAGTGTAATAGACTTGTAACAAAGAGGAAGATAAAAAAAGATGCTGCTTTTGAGGATAAAAATAGAAAGTTTAAGCATTACTAGCTTATTATGAGACACAAACCCTCACAATACTTGTTCCATTTGCACGTTTTATGCTCCTCACAAGCAAAAAAAACTCTTGTATTATCACTTCTAGCTATTTTTGTAGTGGCTTTATTTTCCAGTGTGGGGATGGTTTGTCACAGCAGTGCAGGCAAATGAACAAAAAAAAGGTGGGTTTTCCCAGGTAGGTGGAATCACGCTGTCATCTTTAAGTGAAGGATGATCTGGGAGGCATCTAAAAACATCACGGTTCGCTTGACTGATTTGGGAAAAAGAGGTATAATTCCCATGGCGGAGGAGTTTGGACTAAATAATTTCATGAGAGACTGAACACTGTGAAAATTACACCAGATGGACAGAGCGGCGAGCTTATTTCCAGCCCCAGTAGGTTGGTATTTTTACTCGCTCTCACCGGCTCTTTTTTGTGTTAAAAAACATCACCGGGGTCAGACACACAAGCACAGCGCTGTTCCCTCCATTTTGTCCCATCTGTTAAACATGGTACATTACCAACACAACACAATCAGCACATCTTGGCAGGGTGCGTGCCAGAAAGTGGTGAAACAGCCACAGAAGCCCGTGTGTTTAATTTACACCACATTTCTTTTCTCTCCGGTGTCGAAGGATTGGTTCAGGAATTGCGTTGCTCCTGTGCAGACAAAATTCAGCTCTTATCTTTTGTTTTGCTCACAGACCTCGAAGCTTTGTCTCTGGTCTATTAAACACTGGCTCGTGTCCAAACAGCACATTGTAAATCCTTTACTAGACGTACATGTGTGCTTTTTTTTTTTTTTTTTTTTTTTTTTACAAATGCATTAAACCATCTTCCTTTTACTGAACTGCCAATACTGAAATCCTCTTGCATCATTAAAAACAGACAGTTAAAAAGAGGTCAGCTGAATCTGGTTTTACAGTGGGAAGCGACTCTATCAGTCACAAAATAAATCTGATTGTATGAAGCCACTAGTGAGGCTACATTTCACTAATAGTTATTGAGATTTTTGAAAAAGTTAACAGTCTTGATTGCTAATCAGATCAGTACAAATTTAGTCAATTATGGCACCATTTAGTGAAAATAATCTTACCTGACTGGATATGACAGGGCAAAGGATGTGGTTTTTAGCCCCTTACTTATCAAAATTCATCCTCCTCTACACAGAAAAAAAAACAGTTTCCAAGATGGAAATACAAAAACTTGACGCTCATTAAAAGTTCACCACCCAATGGATAACGTCATAGATACTGCTCCAACTTACCGTGTTCAGTCACTGGTTGAAGCCAAGAAATGTTTTTTTTTTAAGACCTAAATGATATGCAGATTAAGTGGAGTGAAACCGTATTATTAGCATTGCTAATGTAGCCGTTGTGACCTTTGTCTTGTCTGATGAACCATAAACCTCACTTTCAGCAATAACCTGATGTTTATTCATGTAACTACAGAAGAAGAAGATAAGGTTTCAGCCACTTATGTGGAAATATGATCAAGTGATTGCAAATAAATGAATAAATAAATAAGAGAGAAGGTGCAGGTGGCCAAAAAAACCCACAACTTAAAAAGAAATACTAATGTCAGTTAATGTTGTTTGGTTGGCTGGATTGTATCATAACTGAACGTTAAATCCAACAATCTTGTTACCAATTTTTTTTTTTTCCAGAGATAAAAACATGTTTCACCATTTTTAAGTCATCATATGATTGAAATGGCTTGTTTCATTGATTTTGTTGTTTTTGTTGTTGTTGTTATGAACATATGCTAATCATAGACTGTATAATGAGTGGACGTAACGACGTTCGGCTCAAACTGAAGCCTCCAGCAGATGCCCCGCCCCCTGGTGTCTGGCTGCAGTATAGGTCATAAGCCCCGCCTCCCCATGTATTCCAGATATGAGCCGGGAAAACTTTAAAAAATGATTATACCTCGTAGAAACGTTTCTCTCATCTTCACACTAAGGTAGTATGATGATGTCATCTGGCTGCATGGTGTTCAGGTGATTTTTTTCCTGAGAAGTTAGTTTCTCATTAGTTATTGGACGTTAAAAACCGCGATATAAGTTTCGTTTTACGATAGTTGACAGCTGCCGTTCGTGAGTAGTTTTTACCGGGGATATAAGAAACTTCGGGAAAGAACCAAAAGGAGACTAAACCTTCTGAAGAAGAAGAAATAAATATTTTTATTTCTCTTTTTTACTCGGCTCCACCAGAAATTCTCTACTGCGCAGACTCTGGCTGCACAATGGCGGCTAGAGAAACGGGGTTTTTTGGCTTCAAAATCGTAGAACGGTGACAGGCGGAAGCACGCTGTCCATTCTATATACAGTCATTGATGCTAATACTGTCACTGCATCATTTTCTGATTCAGGTGCTTGTTTTGTTTTTACGTCTGTCCTACAAGTGTGGACCATAAACTGTATATTGAATGGATAATGGGGCTCCACCTTTTACCATCGTATTGTTTTGAAGCCAAAAGAGCCCACGCACTGGAACTGCCATTGTGCTGCCAGAGTCTGCAGGTGGAACTGGGTAACAAAAAAGCAAAAATTTTACTTTTTTTTTTTTTTTAATTTCTAAGTTGTAAACTCTTTTTGGCTCTTTCCCGAAGTTTCTTACAGCCCCAATAAAAACTACACACAAACAGCAGCTGTCAATCACCGTAAAACAAGAGTTATAACTTTGAAATGGGATGCTCAACATTTCCTGCATTTGCTGAAAGGAAATGTGGGCCCTCTCTCTAGTTTAAATTGCTATTCTGATTCTTAGGATTTTTTATATTTTTACCATTTTGCTATACTCTCTTAGAGTTTACAAATTATTTATATAAGTTTTAAAAACCAAAATCCCGAGTACTAATTTCGTAACACTAAGACACAAATGTGAGCATGTGTGCCAATAAAGTTCCTTGAATCCTTATAACCTGGTTTTTTAACATCTAAAAACTGATGAAACTCTTCAGAAAAAAGAGAACTTATACACAATGCAGCCTAGTAACACCTTCCCATCACCTCAGTATAAGAATATGAGAAACATTTCTTTTATGGTTCATGGTTCCCGCCTGTAAAACCAGATGCTACAAAAACAGTTTTGTACCAGCTTTGGCCATTTGCCATTAACAAATGAGAGTAACTGTAACATAACATTTGTTTTTCTTCCTTGTATTTTTCCTTTTGTCTTGTTTTTATGAATGGCACATCTGCTTTTACCATTTGGCTTGGTTTTATTTATTTAAAAGCCTTTTTTGTCTACTGATGTTTTAATGTATCTTGCTTTTTATCTTCTTTTCTCTTTGCTCTTTCAGCTTAAGCACTTTTTGCCTTGTTCTGTGTGTTTGCAATACGAGGGAGCTCACTCACTGTAAACTGAATTTACCTAATGGTACAGTAAATACTCTGAAATCTATATCTAAGAATCACTCATCTGTAATGCATAAAGAGAAGAAGTTTTTGACCTATACTGCAGCCAGCCACCAGGGGGAGCAGTTTTTGTGGAGACCTCAGTTAGAGCCGACTGTCATGGCGTTCACTGATTTTACAGTCGATGATGTGGATCAAGAATATTCTTATCAAGTGTTCAGTTAAGCAAACATCACTATTCGTGTCTAATGTCTAATCAGGCAACTTTTGATTAACTGACTGACTCATATTCACATTTATTCTTTTCAGATTTTCACATCAATTCTCAGTCTGTTTGTTGTAGTTCTCGTAAACAACTCAAGTGAAGTAATTTTACCAGCTTTGCTTGATACACAAAGTGAAAACAGATGTGAGAAATCTACGTTTATCACAACTTTTGCTCCTCGTCTCTGTTTCTTTTTTCTGCCTGAGCCGCTCCTTCTCATCGCTCTGGCCATGCGTGTTGGTCCGACGACCATTTCAAACACGGGGTTCGCGAGATCAAGTGTGTTTTTCTTACCGGGCTCGCTCCTTCTCAGTGGCTGGTTGCCTGTCTCCCTGCGATACCACAGTGAGGAGAAAACAGCATGACACAGAGCACGGTCGCCTGCCTCACAGAGGAAGAATATACAGAGAGTTTTTCTCATATGTGGCTCTGATTTGCTCCAATGTTACATTGATTTCCTGGCTAGATGGTCAGGCGGGCAGCGTTTGCTCCGGCAGTTTGATTTTGCTGTCAGTCATGCAGCAGCTGCTCTCGCTCGCCTGGAGATAAAAGAGAGTGAAACTGGAAAAAGAACACACACACACACACACACACACATATATACACAAACGTATGCATTGACAGTCACAGCAGGCATGAATGCGACCCCACAAACGGTGATGAGGTCATTAGAACAGACACAGCCGGAGCTCGAAGCCGGGAGACCGGGGGGATGTGCCGTGGCGACGAAACCGAACAGCGTACGGCGTGTTCTTTAAAAAGGTCAGAGGTCGGAACGTGCTAGTCTCCAACCTTGTCCTCGACAGTGGATACAGAGAGCGAGGAGCTGGTGACATCACACAGGGCCACTTCGCGGTGACTCACAGACACTAATTATGGTTTCAACCTCCTGCTCTCGCTCAGTTTGACTCCTCTCCACCTCGCCGCTGACATTTCCACCTGTGACATTTTGACAATCTCTCTCAAATCTCTCGCTCGCTCTTGGTTGAACCCTTTTCTCTCACCTTTTCCTCGATGTGAGTTTGTGTGTATTTCTCCGTCTCGTACTCACACATTCTTTGTACAACGGTTGAATTCTGTCGCAAAACTTTCTTCAGGTGAGCCACTCCTTTTTCCTGTTGTTTTTCTCTCTGTATCATTTTCTAGGGGATAAATTAGATCATGCAAAAACAGTCTAGTAGCTATATTTCTACCATCAGCAGTAAACTAGTGGCACCAATGGAAACTCAGTAACAGTCAGTACTCCTATTTCACACAGTTTGTTTGATGCATATATCATTCATTATTTTTTACTGTCACATCTATCAGAAGTCCACTCACAGTCTAAGTCAGGGATGTCCAAACTACGGCTCGGGGCCCAATTGTGGCCCACCATCTGTTTTCAAGCGGCCCCCAGCTCTCATCTTACCATGTGTTAGTTTTATCATTTAAATGAATCATGCTCTAATTGTTTATACTTACAGTTTCTGTCAAGTGCTTGGAATACAATTTTTCAATATATCTGGTAACATTTCACAAAGATTTGGACTGTGCATAGGCAACTTTATAAAGCTAAAGCTCTGTACAATCTGCAAAAACTCAACAACGTTTACAACTTTTACATTTAATTGCATTTTGCATGATGCAAAATGTGTTTCAGGAGTTGTTCAGAATAATAAAAAAAACACGAGAGAGGACCAAAAAACTGATTTAAAGACATGAATTGGTAAAAAAAAAAAAAAAAAGGATTGAAGCATAAAATGGCTCAGAATGTAGGAGCAGAGACATTTGGGGTTTAAAATGTTTTTATTAAAAAAGTAGTTTTCCAGTCCTCAGCCCTTGGTCATTTTCACAGTTTCCAAAACGGCCCTTTTGCTAAGAATTTTGGACACCCCTGGATTAAGTGGAGCGGTTCCTATATTTCAATTTTTACATTCCACCTTGTTGGAAAAAAATGATTTAAGAGAAATTTTTGCCTATGTGAACTCCCAGAATCAATCTCTGTGAATGCACTTCTATTTGACTTATATTTGACCAATGAATGATCTTGCTACCTTTTAAAATTAATTTATGTTTACGATTCATGCTGGTACGCTGATATTCAATGTAATTCTGAAGGTAAGTTGATTTTTTTCCTAATAAAGACATCAGTTTTGGTGCTTTATTACATAATTCACTAAATTCTTACACTTTCTGGGAAAAAAAGTGCAACACTTGCATTTTGTAATAACTGATGCAATATATAAGAAATTATTACATAATGCAGGCAAATTTATTACATATTGCGTTCAAGAATTTTATTACAAAATGCGTAGAATTATTCCAAAATAAAGTCAAAATTTATTACATTACATAATGCTACATTCTTACATAATGTGGCGTAACAAGGCCCATTATTCTTGTCCTAAATCTGATGATTTTTCACCCCTCATTGATTGTTTTCCTTCCTGTTTTCTGAAATATCATCAGACAACACTCTAAAAAGTTGTCACGTGCTGATCAGTCTAAGAGCAGAGATATGATGACACTTACAACTTCGAGCTGTCTAACTTTTTCAGTTTTCAACCTTGAGGGTAAGTCGGTGTAAATAGCGTCTGTGAAGACTTTGAAAGGCTTGAAAGCAGAAGCACTTTGCCTCTCGACTGGACAAAAGGCGAAGCATGTGCAGGGATATGTGGAGGCTTCTTCTGGTGGTGATTTTTATTGATATCATATTAGAGGCTGATTTCTGCATGTTCCTTTCAGAACAGGTGAGCAGAGAGTCGGGGGGTTAGATTTGGAAGTCGACTTTGTCAAGAAAAGTGAGGGAGAGGTTGGGTGTGCAGCAGTAATGGGTGTGATTCTGTTTGTGCTCCTGGTTTGCTCTCAACAGGCTGATATGAAGGAGCCTTGGCAGAGCAGTCAGCCAGCAGCAGGCACACCTGAGGAGTAAACATGACAGATGCTGATAGACCCTGACACAGACTGATAAGCGCTCTCCCACAATCCCCCAGTGCTGTCCACAGCGGTGCAGAAACCTTATCATAGGTGCACCACGCCAAGCCTGCCTTCCCTTTACCACCCTGATAGGCAGGCAGCACGAGACGATCCCCATCCACCGCACACGCTGTGACGTCAGCTGCCCACACTCCTCCCGCTGGGGCTGGAAATTATACTTGACTCCTGCGATTATTCATCTCATCTCAGTAACCGGCATATTTTATTAACACCCTGAGGCTTGATTGAGCACCACTCCAAATTCAAGTGTAATGATGTAGAGCAGGCTATCACAGACAGAGAAAATGAATGATGAGATGCCAACATTTACACCCGTTATATGTAAATTGGCTAATAAAGAAATCCCTCCAAGAAGTGATGTGTAAGCCCTGAAATAATCAAACCGACACAAGGGCTTGTTAGTGTAAAATATTTCTTTGCAGGGAGAAGTTGTAAAGTGCACACAATGATTCATGAAAGCGTACAGTGGAAGCATTATTAGATGTAATAAATTT
>RPOG01005332.1:19995-33478 GCA_008086565.1 Thalassoma bifasciatum | reverse complement strand
GTATTAAATAGTGATGTATGAATAAATACTCAAACATAGATGCCTCCAATACCACATTTTTATGCACTAAAATTACCTCTCAAATCAAATATCATACTTCAGTCATTTGTGTGATGTAAACAGTACTAGGTTTCTCTGGCCCGAACACGTGTCACCAAGGCTGCCCCCTGGAGCCAGGCCTGGGGGCGGAGCCCGATGGTGAGCTCCTGGTAGCTGGGTCTGTTCCCACGGGACCCGGCCAGGCTCAGCCCAAAGATGCAACATGAGACCCCCTTCCAGTGGGCATACCACCTGCAGGAGGGGCCATAGGGGTCGGGTGCAGTGTGATTGGGCGGCAGCTGGAGCCTTGGATTCAGGAACAACAATGCAGTTTCACCAGTTGTGTTCATTACTTTTATAGACAGAGTTCCTAGGTGCAGCCAGGGTGTTGAGGGGGTCCGGTTTGGTAATCTCAGGATTGGGTCACTGCTTTTTGCAGATGATGTGGTCTTGTTGGCTCGTCGTCTGGCGCTGGAAGTTGAGAGTCACCTAGTCAAACGCCGGACCTTACTCTTCGTCGTGGAGGTTTAAGTTCAGACAACAAGAGTCGGTCTTTTCCCACCTCACGGGAGGGACCCAGCCCCTACCCTAGGACGGTGTTCACCCCCTCAAATTCATAGAGACCCAGAGCAAGTGCCCACTACGGACTTTGTCCAAAGAAAAAAAGCTTGGACAGGATCATGTTTCCCACTGTGTTACATCACCTTTCCTTCTAAGTTGTGAGTAATTCGTAAACACTTGACTCCTGTGGTTCCCGGACTAGACACTCGCCAAACGCACATGTTTGTCCCACGTCTGTACCTGACACAGAGAGTACACTCGTTTTGTCGTACGAGATAGGTAAATCACACAGACGAAAGTACTTATACGTCTTACGTACGTCTAGTGGTCCTACGGGTTTTGAAACCCTCCTCAAGATGCAAATGTGATCATTTTGCACCCGCAGAGTGGTTTATCAAACCTGAAACGGTTTGAGGGCTGTGTTTTAGCGTCTCTATTTAGCACATGTGAAAGGCAGGTGCAAGTGTTATGCACAGATGGCTGCGGTCAAATACAACAAACAGAGAAATGTTTAGACATCTCCACATCTCTGAAAAAACCCTTTAAAAAAACAGAAGCACAAAAACAATGGAGCCTACAATGTGATATGGATTCTGTCTCTTTCCCTCTCCCCCCTTCTCTTTCTTTCTCTCTCTCTGCACGTGAAAAAGAAATTAATAATCAACATTGATTTAACACTACATGGAGTTGAAAATCAGCACCAAATAGTGTTGAAAGTCAACACTGTTAAAGGCAGGGCTGGCAGTCCTGGAAAACTAGCATGAATTTGAATGTAGCATCTCCCCAGTGCTCCCTCTAGCTCCTCATCTCTCCCCCCTCCCCTCCTCCAAAACGACGCCGCTGCTCGTGCACGAGCGCGGATGCTTCGCGAACATATGATCATCATCATGATTGATTCAGAAAAACAGACTCAAAACTGCTCAGCACATCATTTTTATTTTGTAAAACAAGTCATGTCCCTCTCAGGGGTAAGAAACATCAAAACAGTATCATAATAAGGTTAAAAACATACAAACATGGCTACTGTCACAGAGCATTATCCTCATGTACCGGTGACTGATGACAGTCGCTTTGACTGGCGTGGAAGTGGACGATCCTTCACAAACTGAAACAACACAGAGATACCAGATATTACACAGCTGTCCGGTTCAGAGCCTGTTTGTCTGTATGAATCAAACTAATGCTCTGACACATACTGAGAAATATAATCAAATATGTTCAACTGGGTTTCAGAAAAGTAACAAATATAAAGGCTTTTACCGACAGAGAAGCTAATGTTAGCGTTAGCGGCTAATGTGGCTAAATGAATGTAAACATGACTTTTTATTTCACACCAAAACAGAAAAAAAGTAAAAAACATGACTCCTCACATGACTAAAACAACAGATTAATAAACTAAACCCCCACACTTGAACTGATGGCTAAAGCTGGTGTGTCTGTAGTAAATGACAGATCTCAGACACATCACGGACACAGACGCTAACGTTAGCATCGGGCTAAAATCACCACAGAACAATAAACATGGCTAAATATTTCATCAAGATTAAATTTTGCCCTCCAAAAATCCCAGAACTTACCTTTCCAACAGAATGAGCGACCGTGGCTTCACTTTTAAAGCTTTGACTTCTTTGAGCTGTCTCCGTGCTGAAAAGCTGTCCCGGTGTGAACTCTGGTTTTTGCCCTGGTCTTTCTCCGTGGTCTCTCTCGTTTCAGCGTTCTTTATCTCTGTCTTTCTTTTTCTGCTCTGTTTATCAGGAGGAGCGGTAACTAATAACTGAGGTATAAAGACCTTTTCCGTCATCCTCCAGCAGACTGGGATCCCTCTGTGCTCGTGCACTGAATCAGGGTTATCAGTGCACGCTGGTGTTATGAATGCACAGGACAGCAGGGGGCGCTTTGATTGATTAAAAGAGGTGGACCACGTACGCTCGCACTGGTTGGTGTTTTTACAGGTTTACTCCTGCTGTAGATAGTGGATGTTTTCTGCTCCCTTTTAAGAACACATCTTGTATTAATTGCCATCGGGACATAAAGATCATTTTAACCAATAGAACAAAAAGTGTTAAATCAGATTACCAACACTGCCTTTAAGTGTCAAAAGTAACTCTACCAGGGGACACTTTCCAGTGTAAAATAGTAACACCACAATGGGTTTGAAGAACTCTAAGTTGGTGCACAATGTTCTTCATCAGAAACACTACAAGAGGAAGAAAATGATACTACACCAGTGGTGGAGCTTATTAGCAGAATTTCAGGAGCAGGACCACACCTCAACATCACCCCTTCTGGTATTTAAACCCTCCTAACCCACCATGTCCTGTTTGTTTGCTCTTTGTACGTCAGAGCACGCAGCTCTGTGCACAGCCGCGGGAACACATTATCAGCAGGGGGTGCTGTGATGAAAACCGCAAAACAAAACTAGATGCTGCAATTGACTTCGCTGCATCGATTATAAATCATATCAGAGTGGCCTGACTCCCACACCCTGGCAGTTTTGACTGCGGTCACGCCAGCTGCACTTGCCTGAGAGCCAGTCGTGCGATCTGCACTTCAGAATCTGCTGCATTCTCACGCAGAGCTCTACGGTATATTTCTTAGCGGTGCATTCAAATGAGTTCGTAAATTACACTTTCTACACTCCAAAGCCAAGTAGCTTTGTGAACATTTTCCTTTACATGTAAAAGTTACAACAAATGCAAAAGCAATATTCAATACAAATATTTGAAAACAATTTGATTTTTTTCTTAGAGTATTTTTTTCATATTTGTATTACACTGAATGGGGAATTTGTCATATTTCCATCAATGTTCATTCTACATTGGTACAGTAAAACCCTTTGGTAATACTCATGGAGGTACAGGGGTCCATGAGGGATATTCCCATTTAGGTTGTTTGGTAAAATTGTTTTGATTTAATTAAAAAAAATTAATATAACTTTCCCATAATTGTTTTCCAGTGAATGGAGCGTACGCCATATTTCCATCAATTTTTTTTCCACATTTGTGCACTAAAAATCTCCTGTTTATAGTCACGGAGGATCAAAAATTGTTTTGCAAAAACAATTAGATTTTTTCTGGAATTAATTTTTCCATAATTGTATTACAGTGAATGGAGAATATGTGATATGTGCAACTATTTTTATTGGATATTGCTTTTGCATTTATTTTAATTTTACATGTAAAGGAACAAACAAGCCTGTAGCATTTAAATTATTTTCATAACTTTTTATAACATAAATGAATGCAGTAAAACATCTTGGAAATGTTGACAAAGCTACTTGGCTTTGGAGTGTAGAAAGTGTAATTTACAAACTCACTTGAATGCACCACTAAGAAATATACCGTAGAGCTCTGCATAAGGGTGCAGCAGATTCTGGAGTGCAGATAGGGAGACTGGCTCTCAGGCAAAATTCAGCTGACCACAGTCAATTTACTATGTGCGTCGCAACTATTGAATAAATAAATCCTTTGGTCCCTTATGTGTGAATGTGTTCACTTTCGTTCTTCATACATCGTATCAGAAGGACTCCATATACATTTGGATTAATAGAATTGATTCTCTGAGTACATTGTGTTGTGCCTTTTGTTCCTCTGTCTGTTTAAGAGACAGTTTTGGTCTTTCCTAAAAAAAATTTACAGTTAATTCAGAGCTGATTGGTCGTTTGTAACAATGAACACAGAACATCTGTCACAGTCTGCAAAAATCCTAACGTAGCTTACACAACCACAGAGGAAATCACTGTCTGTGGTGCTGAACGCTTTGGCAACAGTCAACAATTTGTCACAGCTGACCATTTAAGTGCGGTGCTGAACACCGTGTGTAACGGTGTGCTGCACGGTGGCAGCATTTGGGAAAATAAAGTCTGACCTACACAACCCCAAATGTGGCCTTTCTCNCTGAGGTATATGTAAACCTAATTATCTTAACTAAGAGACTCATGTAACACAACACGGAAAACAAGGAGACAGACAAATTCTCTGTCAAAACCAGAAAGGATTTTTTTATTTACAGTTAATTCAGAGCTGATTGGTCGTTTGTAACAATGAACACAGAACATCTGTCACAGTCTGCAAAAATCCTAACGTAGCTTACACAACCACAGAGGAAATCACTGTCTGTGGTGCTGAACGCTTTGGCAACAGTCAACAATTTGTCACAGCTGACCATTTAAGTGCGGTGCTGAACACCGCGTGTAACGGTGTGCTGCACGGTGGCAGCATTTGGGAAAATAAAGTCTGACCTACACAACCCCAAATGTGGCCTTTCTCTCTCCGGGTTGGAGCTGATGAAACTCCTCATACGGCTGCCAATGTTCAGACTTTCCACAATATCTCAATGAACATGCATCAGAGCAAGGTGTGTCAGTCTTTTTTGAGTCATAGTTGTGTGTAACTATGTCTTGAGGCGCCGCAGAGTGAAAAATGTTCTCTCCGCTGATGCAGTGGAGATGGGGAGGCATAGGCACAGCTTGATAAGATTTTCAGTTTCTTTAAAAACAGCTCTCGTGTGAGGATGGAGGTTAGATATATTTTTGGCTATTTCCTGTACGGTGTGACTGGGAGAGTTGCCAAAGACGTCACTGACCATTTTTAGCTGCGTCTCCGGTCGGTCCCTGTCAAAGTGCAGGGGCAGGTGCAGGGAATCCATGTTCACAGTTTGTTCTTTTTTGGCTGCTTTAATAACTACCTCCTCTCTAAGAGCTGCTATTTTCCTGCCGTCTTGGTCGAATCTCCTCTTTAGTTCTTCTGTAACCAAGTCCACTGCTTCATAAAACTCACATCTCCATGAGTGTTGAGCTGCTGCCTCTGGCTCAGCTGTATGTCGATAGTGAACTGGGGTTTTTGTCATCCTTTGCTCGTCTGGCCTTTTCAGTCCAGCTGTTGACAGCTTGTGCAGTATGTTCTCCACCACTGCATCATCTCGAAGCGCTTCCATACGCTTCCTCAGCATTTCAGTGCACTCAAGGGCACCCAGTGCGTTGGCTTTGGTGTGCTGAAAATTCCTGGACACCGACTCACACGGCTCAAAAAGGGCTTCACAGCCTCACTGATGAGTGTTTTTGTTAAGGCCACACAGCTGTTCAGGCCCAATCCCTTGAGTTCCCTTCACAGTGTGTGTGAGAAAATGCTCTTACTTTCATTATCAAATATACTCCTGAGTCCTACTGTTGTTTTTCTTTGATTTGATTTCACCAAACATTTAAGTCATTGTCGATCACAATCATTCAGGATTATTTTTCGGACCACATTTATTCCTGGAAGACGATGTAAGGGTGGTAGGAAAGTCAAAAATTCTTACACAATCTGTCAAGAATTGGGCAAAACTCATCAAAGACGTAGTCAGTGGAATCTACAAAAGAGACGAACTAAGTACGGTTACTAAACTGAGAAGAATTTGTCTGATTGTAGAATTCCACAACCACAGGATGTGTCTTTCTCCATGGTTGTTTAAGAAATGAGAAATTAATCATTGCATCATCTGGGCTTAAATAACTTGTTTCCAGCTGAAAAATAATCACCCATGCAGTAATTATCCAATAGGAGGCTCGTACCTATTTGTTTAGTTGAATCTAGGTGACGACTTTTTTTTTTTTTTTGGCGTGACATTGTCTTCGTCAAAGTACAAATGAAAACAGGTGACCTGATGATCACGCAGACAACACTGCCCTCATGTGTTTTTGAGGAGTATTGCGGAGAAACACAGGCACATTAAAAGAAGATTGTTACCCAGGCTTTTATGTTCTTAATCATTGCGAATTTTCCCTTTTCCTGAGCTAATGCTGTTAAAAAATTAAGTTTTAGCCCGGTGCAAAAACAAACTTTCTGATGACAAAGTGAAATACTAGAAAGTTTCACATTTGAATGTTTACTTATAATGCTACGGCCACACCGGACGCGAATTCGCCTTGACACGTGTCGAGATTACATAGAAAGTCTATGCAAACACGCGTCTTGCCGCAAATTCGCCCCGGCGCGGCGCGTTTGGAGCGTCCGGCGCGTTTGGGGCGTCGAGCGTCGGACGCGGCGGACGCTCCCGACGCCTCGACGCTCGAGTTGAAAATATTGAACTTTCGACGCCAGTTTGCTTGATGCTGTGGCGCGGCAGCCAATCAGCGATGACGCCCCCCCCTACGTCATTGGTTTGATGACGAGTGACGCTCCGGCCACCTGCACCGGCTGAAATCCCACTCTGCTGCTCAAACCCCGCCAAAAGATGGAGGAGAAGTTGATCTGCGCTGTTTGCCATCATCCAGAGCTATACGACTTGTCGTGTATACTCTTTATCTCAACCATGATTGCAAAGAGACTGAATCGGCGGGATAGATTTTCTCAATATGAGCGGGCTGTCTACTACGCCTGCGCTGTGACGCGCGTCAGAGTTTGTCCCTCATTTTGGTCCAGCGTCCAGTCACAGGCGTTACGCGCGTCTAACTTCGCCAATTCGCGTCCTGTGTGGCCGTAGCATTAGAAGACGAGTGCTCGGACAAGTCTCTTAAAATCAACTCTATCATGTGATTAAACTGCTCTATAGAATACAGAACGCTTTCAATCATTTCTTATTAATTTATGAAGTATGCATTTAGAATATGTGGGACACCAAATAAACAGAGGTTATTAAAAAAGAGGCACAAGGAGAAAGAAACAGAGGTCAGTTTAATCAGTAAGTGACAAAATGTTTTTATTCACATTTCATCTTCCTTAAACTATGAAAACATGACTGAAACATTCAGATAAAAACATGAACATGCCAACATACCCTTATGAAATCACAGCTAAAAATCTTCATATCACATGTAGCCACACTCTGATCTGCTAATAAGAACATTTAACCAAGTTTGGGATTATTACCAAAGCCCTTCCTTGTCCCAGTTCTCATCTCTTTAAATGTGCAGCCAGGTCAGACACACACATGGTCTTCACTCAAGTACATCTCTCCTGACTGTCGACTCAGACCTCTCAGACACAGAGAGACACAGACACTTTGTACTTTGTACGAGTCCTACGACCTCCGTCTATAAACGACTTTGTTCGACCTGAATCTCGTTAACTACGATTCTACCATTTCATTTAACAGACACTTTTTTTCAAATTCAGGAGCAAAACAAGCAAGAATTAAGACTGAAGTCTGACCCTTCATCAGTGCGATGAAGTTCTACAAGTTGAATGACCACAGTTGCCTCCATCTAGTGCACAAAGAAGTGCTGTTAAAAAGACACACCAAGAAGAAACCACGTTACATTTTTGTTTCACAGTTCACACTTCTCTTTCTCTTTCTCCTGAGAACTTTCTCCCTCCTGGTGGAAAACTTTGTCGTCAGGCTGCTCTCTCCACTTCAGAGTGACTCCACTCAGTCCACTCTCCTTCAGCCGGTCCTGGAGCTGGTAAACACAGAGACAAACGTAGCAGAGGGGCACTATATCACATGGAGGGAATCAGCCAATCACAATAGAGCAGGAACTGATTGGAGACAGGAGCAGCAGCTGGGCCTGCAGAGATTGTCACTGTCACTACCTTATCCGTACCAGCAACCCAATCCGTTCTGCGTCTGTGTGTTGATGACATCGCTTCCACCACTCGCGAATAAAGTGAGGTCACGTGCATGTTGATACAGCCAATACAGTCTATGACATTAATGTCTTTGGGTTAGGGTTAGGGTTAAAAGGGTAAATTAGGGTTAATATGCTGATATGTTGCTGACGTAAAATGGGTTGTTAAGCCGATGAGCAGATGTGGATGTGCTGTGTACACGAGCAGAATGGATGGGGTTGCTGGTGTGGATTAGGTAGTGACAGAGATCCCTCCATGTGGCAGTGCATCTGGAGTTGCAGTGACTGTGGTAAGCCAGTTTAACTGACCTCTTTTAAAAAATGATTATTTGTATTTCAATTTGGTATAGTAAGGGTAATATTCCCAGAGGTACATGTATTTTAATCAGTTGTGTGTGTCTGTCAATCTTAAAGGTAAAAAAGAGGCAATTCTGTAATAAGATTGGCAAGTGGTTAAAAAAAGGTAAAAGAAGCTAACTTTTAATAAACACATTGTTAGTTTTTAGTGCTCTTTTAATCATGTTGTTGTCTGCTTACAGGTAAAGCACCAATTGCCGTTTGTGTTAGTTGTTTTTTATGCTATTTTAGGATAATGGTTTTCTTCTCTCTTAGCTGATAACTTTTTTATTGTATATTTTAGAGTTTTCATTTCTGTCCTATTCTGTGTTTTCTAGTGCTGTGACTGGGGTGATCTCCATTTCCCGATGGGATTAGGATACTGGGAGTTCACTCACTGTAGATGTGTTTTAGTGAATTCTGTTGTGTTTGTGTGCATTATGATTTTTGTGAATGCTTTTTGTACACAGGTAGTAAACTCCCAGTCTTAACCTCGGGGAGTGGTGATTGCCCTGGGGCCTGTACTACGCAGCTGGATTAACACATCCAGGATCTCGTTCCGTACCCTGGATTGAATTAGCGAGTCATTCACAGTCTGGATGATCTGTACTATGAAACTGGATATCAACTCGCTGAGTCAATCCAGGATTTTCAGTCTGGATCAGTGCGCTCACATAAAAGAGGTGGAGTTTACAGCGTCAGACCAATCACAAACACAGAGAAATGGGAAAAACCCAGCAGGGAAGCCTACTTTACTATGGAGGAGCAGATAATTATTCTTCAAAAATAATTACCACAGAAAATATTCTTCACACCCATCATCCAGAAAAGAGCGACTGTTACTGCAGCAAAAATCAGGAAGAAATGCTGCAGAAAATCACTGACAGTGTTTATGTGTAATTTCAGGAGATGACATCATATGAAGTCATAGGACAGTATACTCTGATCATTCATTTCACTTTATCACAGCACAGTGATTTGGGGCAGAAGTCTTCCCAGTTCTCTTCCTTTGATTTTTGTTTTTATATTTTAAATGAGGTTATTTTGAGGATCAGCTCCCTGTGTGAGGACCTTTTTAATTGGAGCATNAATAATAATAATAATAATAATAATAATAATAATAATAATAATGTTAAGAATAAAAATGATGATGATAATAATAATTATAACTATAACTGTATAATAATAATAATAAAAAAAACGATGATAATGATAATAATACACCAATCATTCATCCATTCATTTATTCAGGTGTTGGGAAGCTGCTCCAGATTGACTTCCCTGGGATAGTGCTATGGCACTGCCTTAACCACAGGTTGGAGCTTGCTGTGGACCAGGCACTGGAGGTGACAGGAGGAACAAATGACTTCCAGGCCTTCCTTGACAGTCTGTACTCCTTATACAGCCAGTCACCTAAGAACATCAGGGACCTGAGTGCATGTGCTCATGACCTCCATATCACCCTCAAAAAGATCGGGAAAGTGTTCACTGTCCGCTGGGTAGCGTCATCATACAGAGCAGTCTCTGCAGTTTGGCAGTCATTTCCAGCCCTGGCCCTACACTTTCGGAAGGCATCCGAAGATGATGACAGGGATGGCAGGGAGAGGGGAAAGTTTAGAGGTCTGCTCTCAAAGTTGACCTCCATCAACTTCCTGAAGAACCTTGCTGTAATGGCAGATGTTCTCAGCGAACTGAAGGACCTATCAGAAATACTCCAGAACAGGAGGATCACAATACCAAAAGCCCACAACACCATGACAACATTTGTCAGACGCATTCAGAGCCTCAGTACCTACTCAGGAAAACACACCGTCTCTGCCAATCAAGCAGAGGAAGCCATGGAGTTCAAGGGAGAGAAGCTTAGCATGGGCAGGTCTCCCATAATCAACTCTGGGCAGTTCATCCAAGCAGTGGTAGACAACATGAAAGAACGGCTGTTCACTACCACAGCCAACAAAGCACAGGCCAGTGTCTCTGCCAGCCATAAAGAGACCTACAACACACTGATTAGTCAATTTGCAGTCCTCAACCCTGACAACTGGGACCATGACAATCCTCGCTTCGGAGAGGAGGAAGTGAAGGCTTTAAGTCATGTCTTACATGTCAATGAAAAAGAGGCCCACCTTGGTTTTGTGGAGTACAAGATTTGTGGTGGCATGAACTGGATGTGATAACGGGGAGTGGCAAATAGGCCAATAGTGTTTGTTGGAGGTCATCCAAATTGTGAAAGACCGACCACACGAAAAACAAAACCGCGTTAAGCGCATAATATGTTGTTCACAAAACGGACAAAACTTTACCTGGACGCCGTCCATCTTGGGTGACTGCCGCTCCCCGTTATCACATCCGGTTCATCCCGGGAGTTGGTACATTCCCTTTCCGGTTAATGCTTGAACTTGTAAAAGTGTTTCGCCACTTGTAAATTTGTTTCAGCGTTTGTAAAAGTGTTTCACGTCTTGTTAATTTGTTTTCCGAAAGGTAAATTTGTTTCAGGACTTGTAAATGTGTTATGGTAATTTAATTTTTGTTTAGTGAATGTAATTTTTTTTTCTAAAATGTAAATTTGTCTCAACCATTGTAAAAGTGTTTCACAATTTGTAATTTTGTTCTGCCCTTCCCGGCCACCGTAGTTTTTTCACCAGCTGTAAAAATAAAAAGTCAGTTGGTTTCAGATTTATTTTCAATACACAATAACTTTTGGTGCAAGATAAAAAATCAAATATGGCGATCTTGCTGTAATAAACTTCCATACCTTTACAAATGTGATAAAATCGGGACTCTTATCTCTCCCTGAATTTGTTGATTTTCTAAATAAATTAAAAATGTTCCTTGAACCACTAAAAATAATGAAAAACCCATAAAAATTCTCAAAAAAATGTACAACTTCCTTCACATGCTTAATTTCATTTATTTATTTTCCTTTGTATCTCATTGACATCTAATTTAACTTATCTACTTTTATTGCTCCTGTAACTTCACCACTGATTGAAATGGTGAATTAATGACTGAAATGCCAAATGTACTCTTGGTTTATTTATGATAAAATTAAACATTAGAAAAAAAAATTCCATCAGCTCCACTACCTGAAACAGAAATCCAGAGTAGTATACGACTAAACAGGTCTAACAAAACAGTCATACTACATACCACATGTCAAAGTAGTAGGTAGTAGGCAGTGCCTACTACCTACTACTTGAGCATGTAATATGTAGTAGGCGGTTTGGAAAACAGCCTGTGTCTCTCTGTGTCTGTGAAACATGAAACATGCTCAGGATGCTGAAGGCAGATATTTGCTGAAACAAGCTGGACTTAGAGCAATTCTACGATTCTACCATTTCATTTAACAGACACTTTTTTTCAAATTCAGGAGCAAAACAAGCAAGAATCAAGACTGAAGTCTGACCCTTCATTAGTGCGATGAAGTTCTACAAGTTGAATGACCACAGTTGCCTCCATCTAGTGCACAAAGAAGTGCTGTTAATAAGACACACCAAGAAGAAACCACGTTACATTTTTGTTTCACAGTTCACACTTCTCTTCCTCTTTCTCCTGAGAACTTTCTCCCTCCTGGTGGAAAACTTTGTCGTCAGGCTGCTCTCTCCACTTCAGAGTGACTCCACTCAGTCCACTCTCCTTCAGCCGGTCCTGGAGCTGGGAAACACAGAGACAAATGTAGCAGAGGGGCACTATATCACATGGAGGGAATCAGCCAATCACAATAGAGCAGGAACTGATTGGAGACAGGAGCAGCAGCTGGGCCTGCAGAGATTGTCACTGTCACTCCTAGTGATGGGTCTATGAGGCTTTGTGAAGCTTCGAAGCATTTTTTCAAGGCATGCTTCATTACTCGAGGCCTCAATGACACACAGCACTCGAGCAGGACATCTAGTGGACAATAAAATGAAGTGCAATCAACACGTGTTATTGGTTCATGGATTGGACGGTGGGCCAAGTAGATTGTTCGGGATTTGATTCGCATGCACATTCCCGTTCAGGGACTCCAAATGATCACATGGTTTCAAGTGAACACACTCATAAGAATGAATCATCATATAATATAATGATAATAATAATAACTAGGTGGGGGATTTGCTTTTGTGACTGGTTTTGAGCTTTTTATTTTTTGTCTTGATTATAAAACACTTTTGGGGGCTTTTCATGCCTTTAAAGTGTTAAAGGAGGAAAGTTGGAGACATAGGGATAGAGTTTGTTTCTATCTGGTTCCTAGATTCGAACCTTCGCTGTGGGATGGAGAGCGGAGCCACCTTAGCCGTTGCGCTATTCAATTTTTGAACACCTGTGATGTATTCATTCATAACATTTCCTCACAGTTTTCTGATTATTTTTTTTTTGGTGTCTTTTCTTTGAAACTTTTGCGCCTTGGAAAAAACTCTTTCAGACGGATGAGGCTCGAGTTCACAAAAAGTGTTTATAAAGGTTCAGGTTCACTGTTTTGTGGATGGCCCAGAATTTAAGTGAGAATTCTATTTGTTCCAGGAGAAAATACTGAATAGGTTCTTCGAGTTCTCCTTTCTTGGAGCACACTCGATCCCACTGAGTGATTCACATGACAGACCAAACCAATCAGGTGATTTGTTGGTGTTCGAAGCACTGAACTACTTCAAACGTCACTCAAGTGTGTTACACGTCACAAGTCACGTGACCAAACCACGCTTCGGCACAGTGGTTCGAGACGTTTGTCTCATGAGCTACTGCGCATGTGTCGGAGCCTCGGGTGTCAAAGGACCATCACTAGTCACTACCTTTTCCGTACCGGCAACCCAATCCGTTCTGCGTCTGTGAGTTGATGACATCGCTTCCACCACTCGCGAATAAAGTGAGGTCACGTGCATGTTGATACAGCCAATACAGTCTATGACATTAATGTCTTTGGGTTAGGGTTAGGGTTAAAAGGGTAAATTAGGGTTAATATGCTGATATGTTGCTGACGTAAAATGGGTTGTTAAGCCGATGAGCAGATGTGGATGTGCTGTGTACACG
>RPOG01005332.1:2214-13908 GCA_008086565.1 Thalassoma bifasciatum | reverse complement strand
TCCGCCTGTTCAGGGACTTGTAATGAGCCCGAACAAACCTGTCCCGCACCGATCTCCATTTCTCCTTCGCCACGACCCAGTCGATGTTTAGCTGCCCTCCAATCTCCTCCCAGCTGCTCCTTTGCAGCTGTTTGTCACGATGTCCCGGGGAAGAAACATCGTACAAATGAGAGTAGTTTCTCACCAACTCGCACAGTCTGTCTTCAAATTGTTCCGCCATAGTAATTTCCTCTTCTTCGTGTCTCGTTTGAGCATCTTATTGGGTAGAGACAGCAACACTGCCCCACGGTCTGTGGTGGTACTGCTCCGTTTGGTCCGTATCCGTAAGCTCTGGGGAGACGTGCAGAAATACGGACGGAATGAACGCAGAGGACGGATAGAAAGCTCCGTCCGTATCCGTATCCGTATCCAACGTGGAGTATAAATGAGCCTTTAGAATCACTGACTACATGAATGTTTTAAGAACAGTTTAGTAATTCTACTGTGATGCTTCAATCTCTCTTTTCTCCTGAAGGACTGTTAGTCACTTACCTGAACTGTAGCAGACAAATGGGAATGTTTCTTCACAGGGCTTTAAGCCCCATTTTCCTGAATCTGGCAGATATGCAGTTCCACATACCAAAGTCATGGAGCCCAATGGTTTTCCACTGTGACGCCAAAACTGGAATGAGGATCCACTCCCATCGGACCAGAAAATGTTAGGATCTCTGTGCAAACCAATCCAGACCTTGCCTCTTTTTGGTATCATGTTCTGGAGCTCCTGGTTCTCTGTGTTGTTCTTCACTGTGACCAAGTCTACGTAGTTCTCCCTGCAGTTCTTCTGAGCATCAGACCAACTCAAGTCTTCACTGATATGAAAATATTCTGGACTCTGTTGAGTTCCTGCAGTCAGAGTTTGGGAAAGCAGGAGAAGCTACGTCCACTCTAAACTTTTGATAAATCTGCTTTAATACAGTAATATCTCATGACAGGGGCGTGTCTCAACCTCCCTTCAAATCTGGTTGGCTGACTCTGAACACTTTGTTTTGCTGTTGGTCTGATCAGTTAAAGGACTCAAGTTGAAATCAACCATCAGGTAGTTTGTTAAAAACGAATGAATCATCTGAGTGAACAGACTAAACTGAATCACTTACTAAAAGAGTTTTTCATTTTTTTTATTTTAGTTGCGTTCACCTCTTTCCTGGGCCAGTTCAATACTTTGTATCTAGACCAGGGGTCTTCAACATTTTTCAGATGAAGGAACCCCTAGCTTTTAGAAAGATCGAGCAAGAGGGATTATACATTTGATTGTGTTTTTTTTTTAAAGATATTTTTTGGGCTTTTCTGCCTTTAATCAGATAGTGGAGGACAGTGGATAGAGCAGGAAATGGGGTGAGACAGTGGGGAGTGACATGCGGGAAACAGGCCACAGGCGGGAATCGAACCCAGGCCACCCGCTCGAGGGCAAGCCTCATGGTGCGCGGCCATATCCACTAGGCCATCTGCGCCCCTTTGATTGTGTTTTTTATTAAACTGGATCTAACGGCTCAAAAAAAAACAAAGGGAAGACTTAAACATAACGTAACTCCAAGTATATCACACTCATGTGAAGTCATCCTGTCCAGTAACTTTGATTTACATTGATCATTTTTGTTGTTTTGTTCTCAACACACTCTATCATATTTTGAAAAAAGATTTTCAACTGCAATATTTCATTGATTGAGATCTAAGATGTGTCTTTTGGGTGTTCCCTTTGTTTTTTTGAGCAGTTTATTAACCCCTTCAAAATGGATGTACTTTTCAAAGGAAAGCAGCTGAAAGGGTTACAAAGTGACGCTTTTGCTACTTTGAAAGCAGCTCATTATGAAGGAGTTAATACAAACGGTACCTCATATAAAATACAATGAAATAAAAAGATACATTCGTGGTAAGGGGTCCTTGCTCCATCTCTCTATTAGTTTGAGGTCCTGAGTCTGAAAAACAGTGAAGACCCCTGTTCTCAACCATAACAAATGAAATACAGCAAATGTACAGCAAAAACTCCAGTGTTGATTTTCCAGTGTTAAACATTTGGGTGTTGTTTTGCAGCAATGGAAGCCCACATCTGAATTTCATCTTATTTGTGGTGTAAAAGGGCATGCAACAGTTTCCAGCACTGTGGAAAGCTGTTTGTTTCCACCATAAACTGTGGTTTTCACCCTCAGCACTGACCGGATATGACGTTTGTGGGCGTTCCCCTGTATGCCAACTGTAAATCTGTTACCATGGCACTGACTAGATATTCAAGTTGCTTCTCAACAAAAGTTGCCACCAGACATCAGTCCTATTCTTTCTTCACCAGTGCTGCTTCATCCCTGAAATCCTTTCAAGGCTGCATTTGCTCAGCACATGAAAATCCTGAAACTGTTTTTTTATGGCATGACTTCATTTAAAGAAAGTTTTAATGTGCTCTCAATTCATTTCTCCATGATATTAAACAGCAGCTACACAGCAAAAACTCCAGTGTTGATTTTCCAGTGTTAAACATTTGGATGTTGCTTTAACACTTCACAGTGTTCAAAAAGCTGTGGGGTCCGTGTAGTTTCAGGGTGTCAAGTGCAAACACTCCTGACAGAGTTAAATTCTACATCCCGGTATTGTGCTGTGCTGCTGTGCTTGTTTCCTCTTCACTCACGGTTGTAATAAATGTTCTGCTCTTACAACAAACATTTTTTGGTCTATCTTGGATTTTTTAAAACCATTACTTAATCAAGTTAGTAATTTGTACTTATCATCTAAAAGGTGCAATTCTCAGTATTTTGAATTCTGTGAGGGTGGGAGAGGCCAATGTGTAGAAAGCATTGAAAAAACGAGTACATATGATTAAACTGAACTTAATTTCTTACTAAACCCTGTAACCATGAGTGATGAGGGCACACAGTGGACATGTCCTGCTGTACATGCTGTACCACACATGAGGCACAAACCATCTTCGCTCCATGGCATAGACCAGCTGTCTACACTCTTAACCCGAATTAGTTGGCTTTACTAGAAAATTGTGTGGAAACCCGTTGCCTTATACCACTTTAGTTTTTTACACAACCTGATACTAAAGAGGTGAAGTTGTTGAAATACAGAACCTTAATTTTTTGCAGTAGTCATAATGAGTTCATATTAGTAGCCTTTACTCAAAATCATTTGTTACAAGTCATGATTCTACACTGCAAAGAAAATCCTTTTGTTTTTATGGTAAAAAACTGGCAGCTGTGGTTCCAGGGGAATTTTGTAAAATATACAGTAAAATTGTAAACAACTTATCAGAACAACCTGACAACTTATGGTTAGACATGTTATTATTAACTAAAAATTACATTTTACCTTGTAACCATGAGTGAGGAGGACACACAGTGAATATGAGAGCCTGCTGTACATGGATTGTTCATGTAGGTAACACGGGCTATCTTTGCCTTGGTAAATACAGGCTGTCTATCCCCTTCTTCCAGAACTCAATATACTGAGTTAACTCTGCTTAACATGATTAGTGCATTGCACCTTTTGACCGATAAACACAAACAACTAATTTGATTTAGTGATGACAACGTCTTTTTACAAAACATGAGATGTTACGTAATGACTACTAAAAAGTTTAAGTTATAACAAAATCCGGGTTTACAGTGTACGTTCTGCGGGGCAGACATGCTGTCTTTGCTCTGTGGCATCAACTGGCTGTTTACGCTTCAGGGTGTAGCCTGGCTGTCTGTTTTGCGGCGTAGTCCCCTGCTCCCATTTTTCAATTATTTACAGTCATGCACTGTTTGGAGCTTTTGGTCCATGATGGGCAGCCACAATTAACAAACAATTACAAAATCAAAGTAAAATCACCTTTTTTGAATTAAAGGCTCTAATTGAAGAGCTCTACGGGAGAAATATCATGTGTTGGTATCCTTGACTACCAGTCTACGCCGCAGACAACTGGTCAAGGCCAGGAGGCGTAGGCAACCAGTCTGTACCAGAGCAAGGACAGCCTGTGTGAGCTATGTAATGTATCCATGTACAGCTAGTGATGGTCCTTTGACACCAGAGGCTCCGACACATGTGCGGTAGCTCGTGAGACAAATGTGTCGAGCCACTGTGCCGAAGCGTGGTTTGGTCATGTGATTTATGACGTCCAACACACTCGAGTGACGTTTGAAGTAGTTCAGTGCTTCGAACACCAACGGATCACTTGATTGGTTCGGTCTGTCATGTGAATCACTCAGTGGGATCGAGTGTGCTCCAAGAAAGGAGAACCCGAAGAACCTATTCAGTGTTTTCTCCTGGAACAAATAGAAGTCTCACTTAAATACTGGGCCATCCACAAAACAGTGAACCCTAACCTTTATAAACACTTTCTGTGAACTCCAGCCTCATCTGTGCCATAAAAAAGACTTTTTTTCCAGGGTGGAAACAGTTTAAAAGTAAAGAAACTGAATGAATCTGAAAACTGTGGAGGAAATCTTATCTATAAATACATCCTCTGGGTTGAGAAATTGAATAGCGTAACGGCTAAGGCGGCTCGAGTCACGATCTGATGACGTAGGTCAGAATCTAGAAGAGGGTAGATGAATTCTCCTTCCCTATGCTTTCTTCGTTCCTCCTTAACTACTTTAAAGGCATGAAGGGCCCCCAAACACATTTTGTAATCAAGACTAAACATGAAAAGCTCAAAACCAGTCGCAAAAACAAAAACCCCACCTAGTTATTACTATTACTATTATATTATGTGATGATTAGTTCTCATTAGTCTGTCCACTTGAAACCATGTGATCATTTGGCGTTTCCGAACGGGAATGTGCAGGTGAATCAAGTCCCGAACAATCCATGAACCAATAACGTGTTGATTGCACTTCATTTTATTGACCACTAGATGTCCTGCTGGAGTACTGTCTGTCATTGAAGCCTGGAGTCATGAAACATGCTTTGAAAAAATGTGTTGAAGCTTCACAAAGCCTCATCGACCCATCACTATGTACAGCAGGGTCTAATATCCACTGCCTGCCCTCCTAACTCATGGTCACCCTGAGGAATTATTTTACAGAGACTACAGTCAAGATTACTGCCATGACATGAGTTGTTGGAAGTACTCGGTGTGTGTTGCGTTTCCACAAGCCCAGTACAACGGGTCAGACACCAGTTTTTCGTACCTGCTCTGCTCCGGTTCCCAGCGAGCTGAGCCGATCCTAAAAGGTGACATCGACGGACTGCTGGTCACTCATTGGTCACTCATTGGTCAAGGAGTGTGGTCACTGAAGCTGTCGTACTTCTCGCTTCTTCTCACCGCCTGCAGCCTTTTGTGCTTTCCTCTCTCCCTGAGACTAAAGCCTGGCTCACACTACAGGACTCTCTGGCCAATTTTAATGTAATAGGGACTTCTTCAGAGACAAGGAAATCCTGAGTCACTTCTTTGACTCTGCACAAATCACAGACAATAGGCAGATGAATAAGTCAGGGTCTATAATGACGTTTAAATCCAACGGCACAAAACCACACTGAATGAAAACTTAATACTGCCCTAAAATGCACCTTTTTGATTCCTAAATAAATCAAAAGCCTTTTCTAAATGAAAAAGAAGTCAACAGCAAAGATGGTTTGGTTTCAAAAGTCTTTTAAATCAAACAAAGTTTGTTGGCGCAGGAGCGATCTGCCTGTCACAAGAGTCTTTAGGCACCAATCAGTCCATTAATCCACAGGGAACCAAAAAGAGAAAACAGTTCAAAACAGAATGATTGTTCAACACAAATATATCTGGTATACCAGGCCCAAAAATACAAAGTGATCTCATTGGATCCAGGGAAGAGTTAATGTCGGGAAGCAGCTCCTTCATTTTCCCCCTTGTGTCCATCAACAGTTGACAGACAAACAGCTGGAGGAGCGCGGCCGTTTGGCATCAAAACCCCAGCGTATCTCCTTCATTGAACAGGGTCTATTATTACTAACACCTTTGAAACACCGAGATTGCCCGCTGCTTTTGTCCCATATGAACACACTTTTCTCCCTGGGCGCACCTCTCTCCCCCAACGACACAACCTGCATGTATAAACTTTGGATCTCATACATAAATTTCATCATTGCGCCCATACACTTCTTTAATTTACAGGGGAATCATATTCTCTTAATAATTGGGCTTTAATAACGGATAGAAGATGCCAAAATATGCAGCACAAGGCTGTTGTTTACCTCCGTTGTGATGCAGCCGGACATTGAGCTGACATGTACGCACTTCCACGCAGCACTTTAGTGCAGCTGTGTTCTAACATCCACGCCCACCGTGAGTCTGTACTCGGGCCAGTAGAAAAGCTAATCAAACCGAGTAGAGTCGAGTAGAGTAGAGCCAAGTCGAGTAGGGCTAGAATTATATAGTGGAAAGGGGCCTTTGGACGTCACAAGTCACGTGACCGAACCACGCTACGGCACAGTGGTTCCACCATAGACTGTATAATGAGTGGACTTAACGACGTTCGGCTCAAACTGAAGCTTCCAGCAGATGCTCCGCCCCCTGGTGTCAGGCTGCAGTATAGGTCATAAGCCCCGCCTCCCCATGCATTCAGGATACGAGCGGGGAAAACTTTAAAAAATTACGATACCTGGTAGAAACGTTTCTCTCATCTTTACGCTGAGGTGGTATGAAGATGTCATTTGGCTGCATGGTGTTCAGGTGTTATTTCTTTACTGAGAAGTTAGTTTTTCATTAGTTATTGGACGTGAAAAACCGTGTTGTAAGTTTCGTTTTACAATAGTTGACAGCTGCCGTTCGAGTAGTTCGAGTAGTCCTGAGAGAAACTTCAGGAAAGAGAGCCAAAAGGAGACTAAACATTCTAAAGAAGGAGAAATAAATATTTTTATTTCTCTTTTTTACTTGGCTCCACTGGAAATTCTCTACTGTGCAGACTCTGGCTGCACAATGGCGGTTCCCGTGACGGGGTTTTTTGGCTTCAAAATCGTCGAACGTTGACAGGCGAAGCCACGCTGTTTATTCTATTTACAGTCTATGAGTTCGACACATTTGTCTCATGAGCTATTGCACATGTGTCGGAGCCTTGGTTGTCAAAGGAGCATCACTACATGCAGGGGACACACGCTGTCTCAGCTTTGTAGCAAACACAGGCTGGTTCCATCCAGTGGTGCAGACTGTTCACGCCTCATGATGGAGATTGGCTGTCTGCGCTTCATGGTGTAGACTGTGACGTGCAGTCTACACTCATTCTTCAAATCATCTTGAAATATTAAATAATCAGTCCAACAAAGTGCTACAGATTGCAGCTTAGCACTGACTGTACATTGTTTTGTTCCTGGGGGGTTTGAGGTTTACACTGCAGGTGTTGGGAAGCACTGAAAGAGTGCTAAAAGTACAAGTACCAGAGTGCATTTGTACTCTCAAAGTGTTCACATGCAGCTCTTAATTTGGAGTTTATACTCTTTTGACAGACACTTGGACTTATATATGCACCGACATGAGTGTAAAATGCACACTTAGAGAAGACTTTATACACTGTGATTTTTGCTGTGCAGGTTTTGCAAAAATGTAAGTGCTTTTTACAGCTGAAGTTAGTTTGCAGAGAGAGAATCCAAGTCATACTGTAAGCTCCATTTTTGTGCTTGTTTTTTAAAGAGTTTTTTAAGAGTGTCTTAGACCTCTTGGATTGTGGAGATGCCTAAACATTTGTCTGTAGTTTGTTGTATTTGACTGCAGCCGTCTCTGTGAATCATTGTTTCATTTTTTACCTGTTTTTCACATGTGCTAAATATAGATGCTAAAACAGCGCCTGCATACCGTTTCAGGTTTGATAAATCACTTTGTGGGTGCTAAATGATCACATTTGTATCTACCCCTCCCAGAATTTTGTGCAGCCTGGTGATCTGCATGCACTCTGCATGTTCATGAAGGCAGACACGTTAAATGGATAGCGCGTGCTGTTTTGCTCACACGAGAAAATTCTGTGAATTATTTTGAATAAATTCCTTTACTGAACCTGCTGAGTCAGTACACTGAAGAGGACTTCTTTTCCCATCACTACTTTTACTATTATCAGCCAGCTCAGTTAAAAGAAGCTGGACACGCCCCCTTTTTTAAAATTCTCTTACCTCTGTAACAGATGGAAGGTAATCCTTCAGGGCATACTCCATCCCCCCATAGGCCAACATCATTTAGAATTATACAGAGATGATCACCTGTATCAAAGTTTGGCTCACGATCTGGTATCCAGCTTGTATAGTCAGAGTTACTCCAGTTGGAGCCATCTGACCATTTCCATTGGATTTTACTGTACATTCCAAACCAGACAAAGCCGTTTTGATGTTCTGGAGGCACTGAGGACATCAGTTGGTCCATTTCTTCAGGGCTTTCAGCAGTGGCCAGGTCGGTGTATTTCTCTCTGCAGTAGGTCTGAGCTTCAGTCCAGGTCATGGGATCATTGACATAATGGTACTGACGGGGAAAACAGGAGGAGACGCTCCAGCCTGTGAGGAGGACACAGATACTTAAATGAATGAATATGCTCGAATTAGGGATGCACAGATACCACGTGAGCCTCCCAGTGTTGTCGAAGGTTTTGGTCTCGAGCAATTGTGGTCTCTGTAAGATATGTCTCTATCTGACTGGCAGCAAGGCCCGATGATGTTGATTCCTGCTCACCATCCCATCAAACAACCTGTCCAGACTTGCACCTTACAAAGCTTTCTGACAGGCGGCTCCCCGAGGTCCTCCCGCTTGTCGGCCTCTCCTGCACTGTAAACCCGGACTTTGTTACAACTTAAACTTTTTAGCAGTCATTACGTAACATCTCATGTTTTGTAAAAAGACGTTGTCATTAATAAATCAAATTAGTTGTTTGTGTTTATCAGTCGAAAGGTGCAATGCACTAATCATGTTAAGCAGAGTTAACTCAGTATATTGAGTTCTGGAAGAAAGGGAGGAGCTATAGAGACAATGTGTAGAAAGCACTGAAAAAATGAGTAGATATAATTGAATTGAACCTAATCCCTTATCAAACCTTGTAACCATGAGTGAGGAGGGCACACAGTGGACATAAGACACTGCTGTGCTGGGGGGGAATCATGCCGGTGACTCAAGTGATCTATGCCCTGGGTTGTTGGGGGCTGTCTATACTCTGGGGTGTAGACTGACATCCCCTGCTTGCATTTCACTATAATTTACAGTCATGTACTGTAATCCATGGGCAGCCACAAATGTCAAACATGAACTGTAAAATCTTCTTGTTCAACTCAAAGCTAAAACAATATTCACAGGAATTATCATCAAGAATTTTACAGAAGAAAATACTGTTATTTATTGTTCCCTTTGACATCCAGTCTATGCCATAGACAGTATTTCTATGTCATGGAGCATAGACAGCCTGTATTTACCAAGGCAAGGATAGCCCGTGTTACCTATGTGATTAATCCATGTACACCAGGGTCTCATATCCACTGTGTGTCCTCCTCACTCATGGTTACAAGGAAAAATGTAATTTTTAGTTAATAATAACATGTCTAACCATAAATTGACAGGTTGTTCTGTAAAGTTTTTTACAATTTTACTGTATATTTTACAAAATTCCCCTGGAACCACAGCTGCCAGTTTTTTACCATAAAAACAAAAGGATTTTCTTTGCAGTGTAGAATCATGACTTGTAACAAATGATGAGTACAAATAACTAGTGTCATTGATGTGAACAAATGATTTTGAGTAAAGGCTGCTAATATGAACTCATTATGACTACTGCAAAAAATGAAGGTTCTGTTTTTAAACAACTTAACCTGTTTAGTATCAGGTTGTGTAAAAACTAAAGTGGTATAAGGCAACGGGTTAATCCGACTAATTCGGGTTAAGAGTGTTGGCTGACTCTAAAGGCTGGGTTATGCTTTCTGTGCGGACAAACACGTGGAAAAAACACGCCCAAGCTCCGCATGAGAGAATGCGTGAAGCTTTTATACTTTTTCTCCATCCACACATCGTCTGTTTACTTCCATTCCTAAACTGCAGGGGGCGATGAATTGCTAGAACACGTCTATCAGAGCATTTAACTGGAGTAGAAGAAGTCTGCCTTTGTTAACACGGTTTAAAACATTATTTTTGCCTTTTCCTCTTTTCTGTAGAGTGTGACCACAATGAACAGTCATCACACAGTAAACAAGGTGATCCCTGTGTGATGAATCGTATAAATGCCTGTATTTTCACACTTTTGACACTCGAAACTCTGGGTTGACCACTGGGTCGACCGCCGTGTCGTCCGCATGTCTCCTCACAGGAGTTAGAAATTTTCGGAGGTGGGTGTGAAAATAACGTCATTTCTCCGCGTTGGGCAGAGCGGAGCACGTGGACGTGGAAAGCATAAACCAGGCTGAACGCACACACACACTTTACCTTTTTGAAGCGTCAGCTGTATCGAAGAAGGGGGAAAGGTGGACAGAGAGTGAGATAGAGGGCAGGAGGAGGGGGAGCAGAGATGTACTGCTATAGGTTCAGCAGACTCGTTATTCTCCACTCCCCAACAATGATTGGCTGACACCGCTTCACCACACGACTGTATCCTGTTGTCAGACCTGAGTAAAGCACGTGCACATTTCCCATGGAATTCACACCCGCAGCTTTCTGCAGAGTTTGAAGGGGCGAGTCCTCGCTCTGTTTTAGTGTTTTATGGTTTGTTTTTAGTTATTGTTTTTATTGTTCTTACATTTTTTTTAGAAAAAATGAAAGAATAACTTGAGTGTTTATACCTGATTTTTACCCTTTTTTAAAAAAGTTCTGTCCATATGTGTACAGCACTTTGTTTTCAGCTGTGGTTGTTTTTAAAGTGCTTTATAAATAAAGTTGAGGTGAGTTGATTATTTAGATGTCAAATTGCGTATGTGCAACGCAAAATGCGCACAGGTTGGCTGGTCTGCAGACAGAAAGACCGCATGCACACACACACACACACACACACACACACACACATACACAAAAGACACGAACGGAAAGATCACGTGCTCAAAGGACACAGACAGAAAGAAGACACAAACATACACACACACACACACACGCAAAGAACACAGATCGAAAGATGGCGCGCGCTCACACACACAGACACACACACACAACACTTTGGATCGAGGAGTGATGCAGTACATTGAACCCCCCCCCCCCACTGAGGCATCTCTTGACGGCAGCAGCTAGTGTCCCCTTCATGGTTTTAATGCCATGGTCCTCGTCCATTTCACTGGTCAGAAGTCTCAGCGCTGTTACAGCAGGAATGACATCAGATGCAAGTGCGTCACCTGAGCTCATATTTCCAGTTAGTTCCTCAGACGGAGCAAGCACAGACAAAGCTTTTTCAAAAAGTGACCACTGATGAGCGGTGACGTTGAGGTTGTTAGAAAGCTCGTACTCTGACCCAAATATTCCAAGGGCCCTCTTCTGCTCAATGAGAGATTGAAGCATGTAAGAAGTGCTGTCCCAGCGGGTCAGGACATCCTGTTGGAGTCTTTTAACAGGCTGCTTGAGCTGCACTTGTATGTTTTTCAGTTGAGTGTATGCTAAAGTCTTTTCTGAGCCAGCAGCCCCTCATTCATGGCCCGCTGAAGAGTGTGTGCGACACACAGGAGGCTCGGAAGCTCCTCATCACTTATGGCTCTCACCATGTTCTCATGTTCTCTCGCAGCACAACATGGACTGCACTTTTATTAATGCCTCACATTGCATAATATATTACAGATTGC
>RPOG01005331.1:19111-33479 GCA_008086565.1 Thalassoma bifasciatum | reverse complement strand
TTTTTTTTTTTTTTTTTTTTGCTCCGTTTTCCGCTTCCTTTATTGATGCTTTCACAGGAATATGAAAGAAACAGGCGAGAATATCAACCCATTTATGTCAGGAATAGATTCGGCTCAGCGGGTGAATGGTTAAGTCCACCGTTTGGCGCAGCGTTGTTGTGGAAATTTGGCTCGGAAGAGTGAGACGTGTGTGTGTGATATCAAAGTGGAGAGTCTCTTTGAATGAAAGAACCTGTTCTTGTAACTAAATATGTTTTTTTTGAGTCAGTTTTGAGACTCTGAGACCATCACATCACAGTTTTTGTGAAACAACAAATTTACCAAAAAGTACGAGTAACCAATTACAGTTACTACAAACCCCAATACCAGTGAAGTTGGGACGTTGTGAAAGATTTGCAAATCCTCTTCAACCTATATTCAATTGAATACACCACAAAGACAAGATATTTAATGCACAAACTGTCAAACTTTATTGTTTTTGTACAAATAATTGCTCATTTTGAAATTGATGCCTGCAACACATTGCAGAAAAGCTGGGACAGGTTCATGTTTCCCGCTGTTACATCACCGTTCCTTTAACAACACTCAATAAGTGTTTGTGAACTGAGGACACTAATTGTTGAAGCTTTGTAGCTGGAATTTTTTTCCCATTCTTTGTTTATTATATATATTTTTTTTATTCATTTGTCACATAAACAAAGAACAAGACAGCACAGACTTGAGTTAGTCATAAGGAAAAATATACATATAAAAAGAATAGTTACATACACGGGTTAGATGAGTGTCATATACATTCTTATCTACACAAGTTTTATGTCAAAGAGAAATAGGTGGTCAAGAAACATTCTTAAAGACAAAGTGTGGGTACCCTTTCTGCAGTATGCCACCCAGATTAGTGAAGGGTTGCTAAACTTTATAAAAGGAGTTGTCATTGCCCTTTAATTTAGCACTGAGGCGTTCATTCTTTCCCATTCTTGTTGATGTACAACTTCAGTTGATCAACAGTCTGAGGTCTCCGTTGGGGTATTTTGCGCTTCATAATGTGCCACACATTTTCAGTAGGTGACAGGGCTCCTGCACTCCTTTACTACAAAGCCATACTGTTGTAACAGGTGCAGAATGTGTCTTGGTTTCATTGTCTTGCTGAAACAACAAGGGATGCAATGTTGCCCCAAAACCTGTTTGTACCTTTCAGCATTAATACTGCCCTCACAGATGTATAAGTTACCCATGATGCCATGAGCACTAACTTGACCCTATACCATCACAGATGCTGCTTTCAAACTTTGCGCTGGTAACAATCTGGATGGTCTTTTTTCCTTTTTTTGCCTATGGGACATGACATCCATGATTTCCACAGCAGACTTTACCACTTTGCAATTGTCCATTTTCAAAAGGCAGCGGCATTTCTGGATCTTGTTGATGTCTCGCTTTGTCTTTGCATGGTAGAGTTTGAACTGTCACTTGTAGATGTAGTGATGAACTGTGTTAACTGACAATGGTTTTCTGAAGTCTTCCTAAGCTCACGTGCTAAAATCCTTTACACAATTATGTCTGTTATTAATGCCGTGCCACCTGAGGGGTCAAAGGTCACGTGCGTTCAATGTTGGTTTTGGGCCTTGCTGCTTACGAGCATCATATATGTATTATATTATGGACTGTAGATGATAGAATCCCTAAATTCCTTGCAATTAAACGTTGAGAATCGTAATTATTATACTGTTGGACTATTTTTTCACGCAGTTGTTGACAAAGTTACGAACTGAGCCTTACGGGGATGCCCCTTTTATACCCAATCATGACACTCACCTGTTTCATTATCTCCATTATACCCAACACTGGTTGTCACAGATTTGTGTTTTTGGCGTGAATTTTCTTGGATGGAGTAATGTCAACTATCTGTAGAGCTTCAGTTTCATTTGGATTATATTTTCATCATGACACAGACATGACCTCGAAAGTAGTTTGCAACAAGCTGCTGTGTGTGTGTTTCTGCACATCTCTCTCCTCCTATAGACGCTTCCCTCCTCCTCTATATGTTGTTTTCCTCACGGCCGCTATAATAATAAGACTGTTTGTCTTTGAGTTCAATATCTCCAAGTTCATTACATTTAGAGATCCCCTGGTACACACACACACACACACACTCACACACTCATAGATACAGAGGAAGTATCTAAACCACCCCCTGCTGTTGTCATGAAGAACACACTCGCCTCTGTAAAGAATAATAATGCCGGGGAATTTATTGCAATGCAAGAGTAATAAAAGATCCATTGTGCATGTGTGTGTGCATGTGTTTACACCCGTATACATGTTCCTTTTGTGCGTGCATGTGAGTTTATATGTTTTGCGTGTTTATGTGAGATAACACGCAGCTTCAGCCGTGAGGCCGCGAGCAGAGAATGGAGTCTTTTGTTGCAGCGTTAGCTTCTCATTACAGAGCCGGGTGACCCCCCAGAACCCCCCGCTAGACAGCCCGTCTGTGTGTCACTTCCTGCCTCTGCCTGCCGAGCGACGCCATTGGCAGGCTATTGTTCCTGGGAGAGCGCGATAGGATCGGGGAATGTGTCCTAATGTTTGCAGATTGGCTTGCCGGAGCAACAATTACACTTTGAGAACGCTCCCAACGGGGAAGGAGGGAGATAAGAGGCTGGGTGTGGAAGAGGGTGAAAGAGCCTCTGTGTGTGCGTGTGTGTGTGTGTTTGTGTGTGTGATAATCTTTTATTGTTTTAATAGCTTACTCATATGCTCCTGCTTGCATTGACAATCCACAATGGGGAAGTTTTTGCAATTTCCTCCTAACCGACGGCCTAAATTGCTTTTCTTTGTTTTACTCTTCATTTGTGTCTCGTCACATCTTCATACAGAGAAACAAGACAGAAAGTAGGATGGTCATATTCTAAAAACCCCTACACGGCCTCCTGGAGAGCATACCCAAGATGCTCAAATCCGACAAAGTAGCTTCATAACCTCAACATTTATTTGAAACACTTCTTTTCTGTTGGGCGCGAATATTTTCTATGATAGAAACAAAAAAATGTAAAAAAGCCATTTCAGCCAATCTAATATAAAATGACAAACTGGCTTTGCGGGAATTTTCTTTGCCCATATAAAATTGAAATTATAAGATAAGAAGTCAAATCAATGAGACTAATCATCAAAATTTAGACTTTTCACCTCAACATTTGTTATTATGCCAAAGTCTGGACTTTTCTCTCAAAATTAATATTTTTTTTATCACAATATTATCTATATTTTACAAGTTTGATTTTTTAGCTCAACATTTTTAATTCATCTCAGGGCTTTGGCTGTATACTGCCAAAATTTTGACTCCTTCTCTCAAATTAATGACTTTTTTAACTCAAAATTCGACTTTCCCCTAACAATTTCCTCAAAATTTTGAAGTTTTGTCTTAGATAAAATTTGAGTGTTTGTCTCATGTCTCCAGCATATCTTTTGAGTTTTTATTTCAATTTTGAGGTTTTGTCTTTAAATTGTATTTTTTTGTCAAATTTTGACTTATTTCTTTACAATTTCAACTTTTAACTTCTTTAAAAATTATGTTTTTTTTTTATGTCAGAGTTTTCTCTTGCCCTGTTATTTAAACATTCTCAGAATTTTGAGATTTGATTTAAAAATGTTGGGTTTTTGGTCTAAAAAGTGACTATTTCTTCAAAATTTTGTGTTTTCTCACAATGTCAACATATTTACATTAAAAAAAATTATTTGAATTTGGAGTTTTTGTCTTTATATTTGAACTATTCCCTGTAATGCTTGATTATTTTTTCCAACAATTCTAACTTTTGAAAATTCAAATTTTTGAGTTTTGTTTCTAAATCTGAACTTTCTCTTAAAAATTGGACTTTTTGGTGCAATGTCGACTTTGATTTTAAACATTTTGAGTTTTATTCCAAAATTTTGAGTTGATGTCTTAAATTTGACCTTTTTTCTCAAAATTTCGACTCAGTTTTGCCTCTATTTTTCTTAGGATGTCCACTTTAATCTCTAAATTTTGAGCTTTATTTCAAAATTTTGAGTTTATATCTCAAAATGTACCTTGTTTCCTCAAAATTTTGAGTCAGTTTCGCCACTTTTTTATTTTTATTTTTTTAAATCTGACTTTTTTATCTCCAAGTTAATTTTTTATTTTTATTTTTTCCCTCAAAATTTAGACTTTTCTTACAATTTCAACTGTTATTCTCTTAATTGGCTCAAAAAATTCTGAAAAAGCCAAGTATTCATTTTTATTTTGCTATCTGGTGGAAATGTGCTGTCCTATTTAAGCCTAATAATAAAAACACAACCGCACATTACTAGTATTTTCTGCTTGTACAGCATGCAGCGCGCATGCGCAGCTGTCCTTACATGCTGAATGAAGAATAACAACTGCGTCACTACCTTCAGAGTCAAGTTCGTTGTTTGTTATTCAGGAAGAAGTGTTTTTGTGCGTCTCTGCGAACGTGAGTAATGTTTATAGCACTTAGTTTACTAACATGAGTGAATATATTTACAGTTCAGCCTGTTGTATATCGTACCGTTAGTAGTTGGGCTAATTGTATCGTTGTTACTCGCTAATACGCTAGTGACGTTGCTGTATTGTTTACTATTATTGTGCTTTGTGTGTGCAGGCACAGCCGCTTTAATGCACGGGCTTACCTGGGCTGAAGTCCAGGGGCCTACCAAGTTAAGGGGCCTATTGATAAACTGGGGAAGTCGCATTGTTTTGTTACTTGTCAAGTTTTCTGTCAATCATTTAATACTTCACGTACGTGGCTGCTGATTAGATGATTGATACTGTTGTTCTGTCCGATATCAGTGTGAGACTGAGTCTTATTGACTGCTTTAGCGAACATTTCATCTCTGTTTCTCTGCGCTCATATCGGATGAAATCAACCTGCGCGTCAACAGCAGAAACTGCTCCGCTCTCTCTCTCTGTCTCTTTTCCCATCAGTGCTTTAAAAACGTCAGATTCAACAACTGAACGCGACTGCAGAGCAGGCGTTTCTCCTTCAAATCTGTTTTTAAAACTTCTTGTTACCAGTCAAAAGCTGGACAGTGTCGTCCAAGATGAAACAAAGGAGAAACAGCGGAACAGTCGAAGGAGAAAAGAGGCTGAAAAAATGTAATTACGACTTGTCAGAAATAAGTTGTTAATATCTACAATGTTGATTTTGTACGGAAGAGTACGGAAGAGGATTAGGGCCACTGAGAAAAAAAAAAAATCTAAAAAAAAAACAAAAGTCAGAATTCTGAGAAAAAAGTCAGAATTCTGACTTTAATCTTAGAATTCTGACTTTTTTCTCAGAATTCTGACTTTTTTTCTAAGAATTCTGACTTTTTTTAATGAATTTTTTTTTCTCAGTGGCCCTAACCCTCTTTCGTAGAAGAGGATTAGGGCCACTGAGAAAAAAAAAATTCAAAAAAAAAAAAGTCAGAATTCTGACTTTAATCTCAGAATTCTGACTTTAAACTCAGAATTCTGACTTTTTTTTTTTTTAGATTTTTTTTTTTTCTCAGTGGCCCTAATCCTCTTCCGTAGAATTCTGACTTTTTTTTGGGGGGGATTTTTTTTTTTCTCAGTGGCCCTAATCCTCTTCCGTAAAAGCCCAACCTGTCAAAAAACAGTCAGAAAATTCCAATTTTACCCTTTTTAACAAAATCCACAAAAAATATTGCTGCATCATTTCATTCATGATATATTTCTTGTATCACATTTGACACACTGGACAATTGCTTACTATTTTATCTATTTTATTAACCCTGTAGTGCAGTGGTTCCCAACCTTTTCCAATTCAGGGCCCACTTTTAAATCTCAATAATTTTCCCGGCCCACCTCCAACCCCATTTGTACCTAGGCTGTACAATGCCTTGTTAGAGCTTGATTTGTAACATAGATGTGAAAGTTAATAACAAAAAAAGAAAAAGGTTAGAAAACTCATAATGGTAATAACTGGTCATAATGATGTTACAGATGCTGACCCCAAAACTTAGTAACCATTTGCCCACAATGTAAAAACTTGTTAAATTTTGGGTCAGTAATAACAGTTTTGGGTTACACAACATTTCAGGTTTTACCGCATTTTTTTTAAATTACATTTCAGGTCTTTGTTAAATTTGGGGTCATGTTATATGTTGGGTTTTAACATGCCTTCTTAAAGGACCTTACTTATAAATGAAAGTTTGAACATGTTTAATATCCTTAAAAACATAACTGAGTTATAACAATTTAAACATAATTCTGTATATATGTATCTTTACATAATTACTCTTCATTAAAATTCAGACTATTTTGGAATTAATTTGGCGGCCCACTTGCAATATCTCTGCGGCCCACCAGGGGGCCACGGCCCACAGGTTGGGAATCACTGCTGTAGTGCATAGTGGTCACTACAGTGGACACCAATTTAAAACTTATTTACTCCTAAATTCAATGGTTTATGTGGTGGAAATTTAGATTAGCCTGTGTCAGGATATTTTTATTCTTCTTAGGACCTGAAAAAATGTTTTCAATTCTTTTTCCAAACATATATATTAAAAACAAAAGTTATAGACAAACATTTGAAGGTAAAACAGCGTAATAACTATACATTTTTCAATGTTAAAATGGATGACAGAGAGTCGAAATGTTTGGCAAAGCATTAAAAAAGATTAGTCATGAAATTACAAAAAAAAAAAGGTAGTCAAACAAAAAAATAGTTATGTTTACATTAATTTCACTCTTTTTTATGTTGAATGTTCTGTTACAAATATTTAAAGAAAAAAAATTGAAAACTTTTTTCATGCCTTGAGACAAATTAAAACACTCAAAGGAAAAATCCAGACACTGGCTTTCATAATTCATGCATCAGAGGGCTAAAGTTTTGTATTAAATAGGCATTTTTTTCATGCACAAAACACTTGTAAAAATTAACTTCTTCGATGTTATTCTTGCTGCAACTTCTTGAAAATCAAGCAATGATTTTCCTGAAAATATACGAGTGGATGATTTCATGGGAGCAGATTTTAAAAAGGGCCAAAACACAACTTCAGTCAACTGTAGTGACATAACAATCCTCAAGGTGGTAGAATATGGTTTTAAAAATATTTAAATCAAGAATTATAAGATGAAAAGTCGAAATTTAGAGAATATGAAGTCAAGAATTAGGATGGGGACAATCAACAAAGTCTAAATATGGGGAGAAAAAAAATCAAAATTGCGTGATTAATGTCACATTATGAGATGAAAAGTCAGAAATTTTAGATATAAGAGTTAAAGATTATTAAAATATTGAAATTTTAAGACTTAGAGTTGAAATTTGGAGATAAAGTTGATATTTTGAGATATGGTAGACAAAGTTATGAGATGAAAAGTCAGGAATCTGAGATTAAAAGTCAAAATTTGGAGATGAGAAGTCAAAATTGTACCCGTTTTCTCATAATTTAGACTATTTATCAAGCGGGTAGCGATAAGAAGCCTGAGTGTAAACAGGAACGGTGCATCTCTAATCAAACCGATTAAATCAATTTGAATCTGATACAGCGTTATCTTCCTCTGTTAGTTAATGAAAACTTCAGATTTGTTTCTAACATGCACAGTTATATCTCTCTGCTGAAGAAGTTCAAACTTGTGCTTAAACTTAAAAAGCTATTTGTCCTGTTACACCAGATTTTTTCTCCTCCAGGCAAAGAGTTAGTTCACATTTGGACATAACTGACTTGAACCCACCCATTTCCTAGAAAACAGCTTTGAGTGTGCGAGTGAAGTCAGGATGTTGACGACATCGACTGGAGTTTAAAGCATTTAACGTTCATACACAACTACTTAATAATTCTGCTCACAATGAAGCACCAATAAAACTGCTTGAGTATGGTTTTATTTAAAGGTAAGGTCTGCGGGATTTTCCCATAAAATAGGATGTCAACTTTTATGGGAATAATATTCAATATTCCTGTTTATAAGTTCATTTTTCCTATTTAAAAACATGTAACAAAAAGAATTGTGGTGTTTTTTGGGATCTGGTACAGATTAATGACACTTTGAGTTACGAGCTCTGTCAAGGAATGAAATAAAATTGTAAGTCAAGTCATATAAATAAACATGTTTACAGCCTTGTACACAAAACAAAGGGCAAATTAACTCATTCACATTTATAATATAAAGGCTACTAAATGAAGATTGTTGAGTCGATTGTTAAGTAAACAACATTTCTCCACATCACCTCCTAAAACATCACATTTTATTCAGATTTAGAGAAATTTTTGAGACATATATTTGTCAAATATCATCTATAAATGTTGCATATTTTATCTAAATGTTCAATTTTGTGTCACAAATACATGTCCTGATTCTAAATATTTAGCTACATTTCTTATCATTTAATTTATATTCTAAATATTTAGTTAAGATTTCTGAATATACAGCGAAGACTAAATATTTATCTAAGATTTCTGAATATTTTGCTTTGATTTCTGAATATTTCATCAAGATTTCTAATTACTAAGTCAAGATTTCTTACTCCTAAGGAAAAATTTACAAATATTTAGCTATGATTTCAAAATATTATATATAAGATTTTAACATTTTGAGGTACAATATCTCAATATTTAGCAAATATGTGGAAGTGTGAATTTGCGTGTTCGCTAAATATTTAGAAATCTTGGCAAATATTTAGAAATCTTTGCTAAATATTTAGAAATCTTGACTTCATATTTAGAAATCTTTGCTAAATATTTAGAAATCTTGGCAAATATTTCTCTAAATCTGAACAAAAAGTTGTGTTTTAGGGGTAAATGGAGAAATGTTGTTATTTGTAATGTGTGCAACTTGATAATCGGCGCCCCATATGAATAAGTAAATAAGAAATGAGTAAATAAACACAACCAGAGGAGGTGGGTATAAGTTTAATTCAAAGTGCTTTATTGGCATAACAGTTCAAAAACAATGTTGCCAAAGCTTTGAATTCAACGTTCCCACATCTTTGGACCTTAAGCTGCACAATAACAGTGATAAAAACAAACCGGCACATGTAAATAAATAAATAAAGAAAGAAATACTTCACTTTTATGTTTCTGTATGTGGAAAAAAAAATCTTCCTGTGCTTGGAAATGTTTTTATTTGTAGCCTCTGTGTTCCTCATAATCAAATCCTCCCGTCCCTGTGCTTTCATGTGTTTTATTATCCAAATGATAAAGAATGATCTTATGTACATGGAGAGTTTCTCCACGGTGGCGTCAGGCCTCTCGGTCGGGCAGCTGGCTCAGGTACGGCCCGGTGAAGAAGTCTCTCAGGACGTTCTGGACCCGGCTGGGCTGGGGGCTCTCGGGGTTCAGAGCCAGGTTCAGGGACTTTGAGGGGTTGAAAGCGGCCGAGCGGGTCTGGGCCGTGTGCAGACCCTCGATGGCGCTGGAGAGCCAGATGAGTCTCTTTAGACTCTGGATGCTTTGGCTGCGGTCGTGCATGAGCTGGTGTTCGGTCACAGCTCGACGACTGTGGACGGAGAAGGAAGAGGAACTGTGAGTGACGGAGCTTTAAGGCCCAATCCTGATTCTACCTTTTCCCTTTGTCTCCCCCTGAAAACACACACACACCTTTAAAACAAGACGATCTCCGCTACATCACCACCCCTAGCTGCTCATAAATATACACTGCAAAAACTGAAATCTAAGCAAGTCATTATGTCTTATTTTTAGTAAAATTTGTCTGACTATTCTTGATTTGAGCCACATTTACTAGACAAAGTCATAAAAATGTCTCATTTCAAGTTTTTTAAAGACAAAATGAGGCATCAATTACTTGTTACAAGTAAAAAAAAGTCTGCCGATGGGATAAGATAAGAGATTCTTGTTTTCAGACATCTCTCTAATTTCAAGAAACTTCCCGGGCGAATTCGTCTTATCCCATTGGCTGATTTTTTTGACTTGTTACAAGCAATTTACACCTCATTTTTGTCTTAAAAAAACTTGAAATAAGACATTTTTATGACCTGATCTGGTGAATGTGGCTCAAATTAAGAACAATAAGACAATTTTTACTACAAATAAGACACAGTGACCTGCTTAGATTTCCGTTTTTGCAGTAACAGGGCAGCTCCATCCCTTATTACATTACAGTCAATGGAGCATGGACTTTGAAATAACTGTAGATTGCTAAATTTTCATCCAATTTTCAAACGGCTTGGTTTGTTATAAACGTCAGAAATTAAGCTAATTAACTTGCAAACTTAAGAATATTTTCAAAAAAACTTTGCCATTTAACATTTCAACCTGAACAATAGCCACGTGAATAAGGTTTATAATAAACCAATCCGTTTGTAAATCCGTCAAGAATTCAGCGAGTTACGAGTGTTTTAGTGAGTAAATCATCATCCTCTCCATCGACTACAGAACAGAGCAGTCTCCTGTTCCAAGATGGTTGCCACGGTGATGACGCTGCTGACCCCGCCTTAAGGCATCCATCCTTCTAATATATATCTATGTAGCTGCCCACTGGCTTTGCAGTAGGCAGATGCAACAATTGTTTATTTTCTGACAAGATGACGTTACCCCGTGATGACAGGCTATGATTATAAAGTTACGGTAACCGGACTTTACCCCAACGTACTTCATTACACCAATGACCACACGGCTAAACAAGGAAAAATGAACGTCACAGTATTAAAGGTAGAGTTTGCAGAATCTTCATAGAAATAAAAAATTTAGATTTACAGGGATAATTATGCTAAATTGTCACCTCTGGGCCTCTGTACTTGAGTGTCAGTGCCTGTTTGAGCCTCACCCCCTTATATAAACCCGCTCCTCGTCTGTTTTGTTATTGTTGGGGTCGAGCTCACCTCTAGGCGGAGAGCAGGAGTTTGTCCGGATGATGACCAGCCAATCACAGCGCGCCCGGTGTGTATGTGACTGTGTGTGTTGCTGATACCGAGTGGGTGACGCTATCCAATTTCATTTACCTGCAGGAAATCACGTGTACGACCCTCGGGTTTCTGCAGGTGCTCGCCGGACTGTTTTTTACCATCTATGGCGTATTTACAAAGCTACGACTGTTGGCCGTGCTATAAGCTACGGTCAGAGGCAGTGAGCATGCGCAGCTGATGACACTGAGCCACTGAGGAGGAGACAAGTTCACCTTAAGAAGATATATAACATTAGCTTATGGAGCTTATTAATATAACTTGGCTGTCTTATTTATATGTCCAATCATCCATGAAAGTCAGTCCACTGCTGTGAAATATGTTGCCCTACTCTGGCATATACGGCGATGTTTAACGGCTGATAATAGTCTATTACTGGCTGTGTTAGCTGCCTCGTTATAATGAGCGACTTTAAAATAAAACAATAATGAAAACATATGTAACACTAACTTGGAGTAGCAAAGCATTGGATATTGAATAAAAGTGGGAGTGTTGTTCCTGTGAAAATAAAGGCTTGTCTTTATCTAAAGCGCTGTGTTGACCTTCCTCTTAACCTCACGGAGAATTGGAACAACCCTTCATTAGACGTGAACACACAAAACCAAGGACTAAGGGGTAGAATTGGCATTGAGCCTAAATCTGATTAGACTCATGCATAGTTCTCACTACATCTGTGTGTTGTTTTCAAAGTTAACTCTCCAGCTAGTCGAAGCTTGTTGAAGATTTCTCTCCAAACAACCAGGAAGGTGGAGTGAAAGTTTGGCAGACGGACGAGTTCAACAGGAATGTACTCGTGAAAACAAGAGAGGGGAAGATTTCTCAGCTCGGTTTGTTCAGTTAATCCATCAACAAGCAGAGTTTTGGTCCGTGGTTTGTTTTCAGAGAGTGAGAAAAAGGAACAAACAAAACAGAAAAACAGCATCCAACTTTAATTTAAAAGTGTTGTTTCAGTCAAGACCAGTCTTCGTCTCAAGACCACATTTTGAAGGTTTTGGTCTCGTCTTGGTCTTATACTGGTCGGACTCTGGATTTTCCATCAAGATCAGTCAAAACCAGCAACAATCTGCTGTTCTTCATTTTCATAATGGATGAAAATGGTGATAAAGAGACTGGCAATGTAACAAGGCGACAAGGTTTGTTTTCACTGTCACCTCGGTTTTTCCCCTGCACATACGCATTACACCCCCACTGTGCCAGGCACGAACCAAAAAACAACAACAGTAGCGCTGTTTCGGTCTCCTGCTGCTGAATCTACTGACTGCCTTCTACAAAAACATGCATTTATTGCACTATTCCTGCAATTAAGACATTTTTAATATAAACTCCAGATGATCAGCTCACCTCTTCTTCGGCCTCTAGCTGTTATAGTGTATACAGCTCCTTCAGTTATACCGCCATCTACAGGTCTAACATGCTATTACAGCGTTTCTGTGTAGACCAGGGGTGTCCAAACTAAGGCCCGGGGGCCAACTGTGGCCCGCTGTCTATTTTCATGCGGCCCCCAGCTGTCATCTTGATATGTATTCATTTTCAAATTAATCATGTTCTAGTTGTGGACATTTACAGTTCCCGTCAGATGCTTAAAAAAAAAAACCTAAATATATCTGGTACCATCTCACAAAAATTTGGACTGTGACTTAAAAAAAAAAACAAAAAAAAACAAATGAGACGACAAAAGACTGAATTTGTTATTCCATCAATGGTGGAAGAAATGAAATGGTGAAGAAAAGACAAAAGTTGATGCATAAAATGGTTCAGAATGCAGGATCAGAAATATTCAGGGTTGAAAACATTCTTATCACTGTCTCATTAACAAACCTGATAAATTCCAGATCTTGATCCTGCCATAAAAAACAACATATTTTTCTCAGGTTTGGTTTTATCTCATAGGTCTGTGATAATAACCCTAGCATGTTTGACTAAACTTGGAGACAGTTTTTTGTTTGGTTGCTTGTTTGTTTTTAACAGAAGCTACCAAAACGAAATAGTTTTCAAATTGAGCACTCGTTTGTTACTTTCACTGTTAATAAACATGTATGTTTGAACTGTCAGCCCTTGGTCATTCTCACAGTCTGCAACACGGCCCTTTTGGAAAAAAGTTTTGGACACCCCTGGTGTAGACGCAGATTTTTCATTGCATTTGCCTGCGTTTCAGGGTGAAATGTTGATGTGTAAACGGGGCCTGAAATTGCATGATCTGATCCCTTTTGACAGATTGGTTAAAATTCTTAGAGCCAAGGATCTGGAAAGCATTCGTCTTTATCACTGTTTTAAATCAGATGGTACACTTTTTTAAAAGTTACCCTGGCTACCAGAACGTCATTTTCCTAAATGATCAGTGTTTTTACCAGCTACAGAAGAACGATAATAAAATCTCTCAAAATATCTTAGTTTGTATAAAATTTGAACAAATATTTTCACCTGTAGGCCGCCATTGTTGTTTACGCCACAATAACGTCTGGGTAGTGATGTCATATGGTTGCACCGGGCTGGATCTCATACAGGATCATATAAGTCCTGGAGCGGACTTCAGTGGTTTCCAGAGGAAGTTTTGTGGGTTTGTGTTGGAAAATAGTCGGCACAGCATTTGGCTTTAGTCTCCGTTTATAATGACCCACACCTGTCAGCTCTTTCATCAGCATGGGCCGGCTAAATGCAGCAAATGCTTCTGGGGAGAAGTGGCCAGAACATAGCCGCGGCTCCATGGGAAGTTGTTTACGCCCACAAGAGATTTCCCACAACTTCCTTCTTTTCTTGTCTTTTGGGAAGCTGTGCAGACTAACATCAGTCTCCTTGTTTCCTTTAGACTGAAAAGTGCACGCAAAAGCAGCCACATGTGGCATTATTATGTTTTTTTTAGGGCTGTCAAACGATTAAAAAATTTAATCGAGTTAATTATAGCTAAACAATTAATTAATCGTAATTAATCACAGTCCAAATTATCCCCAAAATAAGACATATTTTTCTGTAAATTATTGTTAGAATGGAAAGAAATGACACAAAGCGGATATATACTGTACAGCAACATAATGTATTTGTTCATTACAACCATAAATTCACACTGGATGGCATTAATATTGATCAAGAACATTATTCATTTTAGGCAGTATTCTTTTTTCTCTTCAAAATCAACAAGATGTTTTCTTTCTTTCTGTCTGTCAGTAACAGTAGAGTATTTTCCCCCTCTTCAAACTAGCACAACAGGGTCACTTATTTATTATCACGCTTATTTATTGTTCCATCTGTATTCTTCTTAAACTGAAATTCCCCATCCAGAGGGCCAACCTGCTCTTCCTCCATGTTTACATTCACCGCACGCATGCATCCGCTCTGCTTACTGCACGTCACTGCTAAGTGGTATTATGGGATATGGAGGCGGGTCATTCTGCGCATGCGTCAAATGCGTTAAAATTTTTAACGGCACTAATTCTAAATATTAATTATCGCCCGCTAACGCGATAATTTTGACAGCAGTA
>RPOG01005330.1:16854-33482 GCA_008086565.1 Thalassoma bifasciatum | reverse complement strand
AGTGTGTCCCCTCGGGGCCACAGGCTGACCACAGGCCCCCTGTCCAACATCTTTGTGATGTCTGACATGTTGATGTACTTGTCCAGCTCGATGACTTTCTCCATCCACTTCAGCTTGGTCATGCCGTGATCAGAGAACAGAACCACATTCACCTGCTGCTCCAGCCCCCTGTCCTACACCACACACACAATCACACACAATCACACACACTTAGTGAACTAAAGGACAGTTTTTTTTTTTTGTTTAACTCACAACAGGGACAAGGAGTCACTGACCCTGAGCTCCTTGTTGAGCGTTTCCATGGCAGAGTCCAGCTGTTTGACTGCTGCTTTGACCTGCTGAGAGTCTGGACCAAAGTGATGACCCTCAACGTCGATCTTCTCGTAATAAATGGCTGCCATGGAGGCTTCACCGGACCTGCAGGTGAGACATAGATTGAGTCAGGATGGAAAGAGATAGTATTGGTAGATAGAATCCAAACAAGACTCATCCCAACATTTAAGTCCCAGAGAAATCACCTGTACCATGTGTTTGTACTTGGAGACAAACTCTGAATGTACCATCAAACTCAATCTAGAGTGTTTGAACATGAACTAGACCCCCAGGGTGCAGGGGAACTAAAGCACTGTTTAAAAACATCATAACGATAATGTATTATCATTATAGCCTTTACCATTAACCTACCAATAATCATAACTATCTTCATCACCACTCACACCAAAGCCACCATCAGCATCATTACCTTCATCTTTATAATTATCATCACCATCATCATTTTTACCTTAACATTTATTGTCATAATTATTATCACCATCACTGTCATCAGCAACATCAATATGTTCCTCATCATACAACATCTCATCCTGTGTCATCATCACCATCATTATCAACTTTCCACCATCTGAATCATCAACACTATCAAAAATATCCCGGATTTCATTCAAATTATAATCATTAACAATTTGATTTTCCGAATTATCGAATTATCATTATGATCCTCAGCATAATCACGGCTTACACTTTCATCATCATCGTCATCATAATCACACATCACTGATATCTTCGTCTCCACCAGCCTTAGCACTTTTGTGATCTTCATCATAACTATTTCTATCACCATCTTCACCATTTTCACCTTCAACATTATCTTCATTTTGATCTTCATCATTTTCACCATCTTCTTCAGAACAACCATCATAATTGTCATACATAATCTGAACTGTTTACATCTTTAATATCCTTACCATCTTCCCCATTATCATTTCTTTTTACACTTATCATTTCTAGTCTATTTCTGGAGTCATTTCCTATTTTATTTCACTCCTCCATATCTCTCTAAGCTCTAGAGTAGCCTATCAATGTTGCCTTGAAGGTCGTGCTCCAGGTCAGCAGGCCTCTGTAACTCTCTTTGGTCCCTCTTACAATCATCCTCACAGTGTCAGCAGTCACAGCTGGGAGATAAGTTAAGAAGTGTAGCTATCATAATCAAAGTCTCTCACCCTGATACTGTTCATATTTATGTAGCTCTTCAGACTTAGTGTCTTCTCTACAGGGCTCAGCTGTATTCACACTTCCTGACTTTGGTGATGAATACTCTACTCCAGCAGGAATATTATATGAATTTTACCCACATCCTCCCTGTAGCATTTTTGGTCATTATAAATCAACATTATCACCATTAACATGTTGATCAATATCATGGTAATCGTGCATTCATATGTAGCATAGCTTTAAAGGGTAACAAAATCTTCTTTTAAGACCGTCTCATGTAAGGGGGGTTGGATGGCACCTGTGACAGTGAAGAACCAACTCACAGGTTCAGTTATTTATATCTGTGTATCCTTGAGAGCTGTGTGAACATTAACACCTGTAAAATCATTTAACAGCTGTTTTTAAGAGGACCAAACTTTAAAGCTGTGTTTGTGCTCTCATTGCATTAAGGTTGCTGTTTCAACCTCTGCCCCATCTCACAGTCCCAAACCAGGCAATGGTTAACAGCTGGGTCACAAGTGTTTCAAAAAAGTCCTTGTTTTGTTACAGGAGATGTTTCACTAGTGTGTTACTCCTGTGTAACAACAGTGTTGAGAGTGAAGTGAAGTTTTATGGGGACCTCACTTTTGGCGCTTTTCCACTCTACAATTCCAGCCCTACTCGGCTCGGCTCGGCTCTACTCTACTCGACTCTACACGGTTTGGTTATCTTTTCCACTAGCCCGACTACAGACTCACGGTGGGCGTGGATTTTATAACACAGCTGTGCGAAAGTGCTGCGCAGAAGTGCGTGCATGTTCATCTATAACGCGACACAAACATAATTTTGCAGTAACATATGTGCCACCGTGGTCTTTAAAGGAAAAAACAAAGCTTTCAAAAGATTTCATTAAAGTAATACAGCGGCTCAATGTCAGGCCCCATGACACAGGAGCAGAGGTAAACAACAGCCTCGTGCTGCTGCACGCAGAGGGAAACGAAGGAGCTGCTTCCTGACATCAACTGTTCCCTGGATCCAGTGAGATCACTTTAATTTTTGATTTTTGGGCCTGGTATACCAGAGATTTTTTGTTGATCAATCATTCTTCTTTGAACTGTTTTTCCTTTTTGGTTCCCTGTGGATTAATGGACTGATCGGTGCTTAAAGACTCTCGTGGCAGACAGATCGCTCCTGTGCCGACGAACTCTGATTTAATTTAAAAGACTCTTTAAACCGAACTATCTTTGCTGTTAACTTCTTTTTGGTTTAAAAAGGACTTTAAACTTATTTAGGAATCATGAAGGAGCATTTTAGGGCTGTATTTTGTCTTCATTCAGTCTGGTTCTGTACCGTCGGGTTTAAATGTCATTAAAAACCCGTCGCTGACTTATTCGTTTGCCTCTTGTAAGTGATTTGTACAGAGTCTTAAGCTTCCGTGAGGACATTCTCTGACCAATGAGTGACCGGCAGACCGTCGACGTCACGTTTTAGTATCGGCTTTACTCGCTTAGAACCCGCTTAGAGCAGGTACTAAAACCTGGCGTCTGCCGCGTAGTACCGCGCTAATGGAAACGCAACACAAACCGGGTAGAGGCGAGTAGAGCAGGGCTAAGGCGAGTCAGTGGAAAAGGGCCATTTGAGCCCAGTGAAACGGCTTCCCTAATTTTTGAAATCCATCTCTTGGAAACTCTGAGCAGCACGCAAATGGTGCATTCGGTGGTGTCAGAATTTTCTAAACTACTAGAAAAAAACTGGTTTGGAATTTGTGTATGTTGGGGACAAAATGACACCGACAAAAAGTGGAGGGGGGCATTACCCCCCTGCACCCCCACTGATGCCTTTAAGGTTTAACATAATATGTGAGTGTGTGTGTGTGTGTGTGTGTGTGTGTGTGTGTTTACCCAAGGACACTGAGAGCCCTCTTGATGGCGTCTGTCAGGTTTTTCTCTGATGGGCTGGAGACATACTTCTCACAGAGGGATGGACGCACACCCAGAATCTCCACCTCACAGCCTGTAACACACACAAACACACACACACACACACACACACACACACACACACACACACACACACACACACACACACACACATTTGTGACCAGAGCAGTTATAATCTAACTATTGTTGACCTTCTCGCTGGAAACTATTTCAAAAGCTGGATGCTTGAGGACTCTGTGTGTGTGTGTGTGTGTGTGTGTGTGTGTGTGTGTGTGTCCATGTGTGTGTGTGAGCATGTGTGTTCACCTGGCCAGTAGTACATGTTGACCTTCTTGTTGTGTTTCTGCAGGGTGACCCACAGTGGCTCTGATCCATCCCACCACAGAGGAAGACGGCTGTCAGGGTTCATCCCGATCAGAAACTCCTTCTTGGAGACTTCGTCGTACATGTAGTTTCCTGTCATGTGATGTGTGTCACAGTGACGACCTGAGGGAGAAAATCATCACAAAGTATCAAACTATTATTCCTCTGAGTGGGAGAGAGAGACATCTTATCAAAGAGCATTCCAAAGACATGATTAGAAAGGTAACTGTGTGTGTGTGTGAGCTGCTCTTTAAAGAGAGAGTACTCTGCTTTCTCAGACTGTAAGCATTAATGTGAATTATATCTACATTTTCATGTTTTAGAAATAACTAATATGTTGGGGTGGCAAACACCAAGGTCTGCCCATTGCTTTGCCCTTAACAGGCCTCCAGAGGACTGGCCAATCAGAGGGAAACTAAAAGTCTTAAAGGAACAGCAGCCAAAACAAAGTCTGTCTGATGATAAGAGTTTACTTAAGCACAAGTGAGAGAAAAATAAGGATTTTAATGAGCTATACATTGTGCAAAGCTACTTCGGGGGCACCATAGAGTCAGCATATAGACTAAAAGCAAGCATAATGCCCCCTCTTTAAGATCCATGTCTCCAGCCAGAGCCTGTGTTGGAGCATCAGTAATCAGGGGACCTGTGAGCTGTCTATAAAATTAAACCAAACAAGCTTCGAATAGAAACAAGAAGGGGAGAAAACAAAGTATTGAGAGTGGTTTGTGAGTTGTAGTTTGTGGAGTAAATTCAGAATGAACAGAAAAGAATCAGACAGAGAAGAAGAGGAGGAGGAGCAGGGTCAATGAACTGTGTGTGTTCAGACGTGTATCCCTCTGTGTGTGTCGTTGTTCGTTTGTGTGTGCGTGTGACTCTAAGAGCAGGAAAAATGCTCAGTGAAAACAGACTGATCAGCACTTCATCAGGCTGCAGAGCTGCCAGCTCTTTGAGCAGGACGGTTGTTGTTTTAGGAGGAGGAGGCTGAGCACAGACACACTGAGGACACAGAGAGGGAGGAGGGACTCAAACACACACTCAACACACACTGAATACACACTCAACACACACTGCACACTGTCTTTGTGCAGCTCTACACGTGGATATTAGAGAGGAGTAAATGAGGTGAAGTCTGGGGTTCACGGGGAGGGTCAGTGGAGCCAGGAGGTGACTTAAAAATCACCAACCTCTCCAACAGGATGGAGGATGAAGCAACAGTGCCCAACTCTGCAGAGACTTTTCATTTCATCTCAGAGCTAAATGCACTGCTCTTCTTAAAGTGACTCTCCTTCTTCAACCTTGCCTTTTTATACATTGTGGCTTTACAGGTTTTCTGGGCCACTTTTATTGAGTTTATGAGTAAGTACGTAAATATGACATTGATGGATAAATCTGGATATCTGTGGATGTAATTACATAAACAAACATTCATAAAAATCTTTGCACATGGTCACTGGATCCTTGATCTCTGGATGTAAATGAAGATGGTGTTGATGTATTGTTTTATGTTTTACTGGTGGAAGTAGTCCACTTAGTAATGCCATGAGTTATTTGGAACACTGGGCTTGCCGTAGTTTTGCTGAAATCAGCTGTGTACCTGCAGTAACTTTTCCTTTATCCTTTATCCTCCAATTGGAAAACATTTACTTAGGAGTATTTTGAAATTTTGAGGTTTCAGTATTGTTGACAAAGATTATGATATGTTTCTGCCATCAAAGTTGAAATTCCGTTTGAAAACCAAAGTTAAATTGATACATCCTGGGGCGCGGATGGCCTAGTGGATATGGCTGCGCACCATGAGGTTTTCCCATGAGCGGGCGGCCCGGGTTCGAATCCGACCTGTGGCCTATTTCCCGCATGTCTCTCCCCTTTCCGATGCTCTCCACTGTCCTCCTCTATCCAATAAAGGCTCAAAGGCCAAAAAAATAACTTTAAAAAAAAATTGATGCAACTGATGTATGTATGTATGCTTCACAATGTATGTAAACACACACACATACACACACACACGAGCACATCAATGTACTTCAGCCTCCATCTGAAACACTATGATGAAGCTGCTGTCTCTTTAAGACTCCCCCTTCAACAAACCACCCTCCCTTTGATTGGCCAGCCCTCTGAAAGCCTGTCAGGGACAGAGCTATGGGCAGACCTTGGTGTTTGAGGTCCTCAATGAACAAGTTAAGGGATCCTTAAGTCTCATGAAGATCTCACAAAGATCTAGTTCTATTTTTAGAGCAGACAAGTTTTGATGACTTCATTGAAAGATTCAGGGATTTCTACAACATGTGGAGGTGTAGCAGTTTTTCCAAAGTTTTTAAGCTGTTATTTTGTAAAAGGCTGTGGTTAAGTTTGTTACAGCATCTTGAAGAGCAGATCTCAAAAAGTGTGTCAGATTAAAATATGAAAGAAGAACTAGAGAGATCCCAACAGACATCAAACACAGACTAAGAGGCAGATCAAACTAAGGGAGGTTTCAAAAAAGACTCTGCAGCTGCTTTTGGGATGTCCACACTCCTCAGGTTCAAAGTTCAGGAGCTAATACCCGGATCACAGGAGCCCAGTCCTGCTGGAGTCTGATGGCTTTAGCAGCACTTTTAGATAAGCAGGTGCGATGCCCTAAACACACTCACAAGCCTCGGAAATTGAATTCTAGGAGTGATCAGAGGGGGCCACATGAGGACAGTGTTACTTGAGAACCTATCAGATGCTCAACAAGTTCAGAGAGGAGCTAGCAGCTGCATGTGGGGGGGATAATAGAAACACTGTTGCTGCTCCACCAATCAGAGACACTCAGATTGCAGGCCCCACAAAGTTTCAAGAGGCAGATCAGTAAAATTTGAGCTGAATTGGGACCATAGTTCCTGCATTCAAAGAGCACAATGTTCCTTCAAAAGTCCCTAGGTCCTGGGGAAAGTTCTGGCAGTTGAAAAGCACTATTTGTTTTCATAAGGTCATCAGATGAATCCTGGTATCATCACCTCAGACACACACAAACACGCACCCTCCAACTCAACACCATCTTGGCTCCCACCCTGCCCGCTCCTTTGTTACAGTGCAGTCTGGGTTGATGCAATGCACCCAAGTGAGGCTGTGTGTGTACACCTCAGTGTCTGTGCTACAACACCTTCCCTTCCCAACACCCTTTCCCCTCCCACATGTGCAAGTCTCCCAGTTTTGTTGTAATGGTCTATTACGTTGCTTATGTGCTTAAGTATTTTTTCCCTAACCCCACACTGTGCCCCATTATAGGAACCTAGTTTGGTATTTGCTTTTTTCCCCTCTTCCTCCCTGTTGTTATTCCTTTTCTCATCTAATGGAACAGGGTGCTGCGCTGGCTGACCCATAGTTCTCCCTCTCTGGTCCTGCCCCCTGTTATATGTCACTTTATTTTTTATGTTTCTTGGATGGGATGAAACTGAAATGTAATTGTGTTGCTTGGAAAAGTGCAATGACGAATGAAGTATCTTGTATATTGATTGTATCCTGATTGACTTTGACTCTTCCTAAGCATTATATCGTGTCAGGTATTGTACTGTCTCAGTTACTGGATTATATGCTATCACAGTTTATAACATCTTAATGAACTTCATCATGTAAACACACTGTGTTCTCTGTTTTATCATATCTTATCACATCTTGTGGTCTCATATGGCGTTGTATTGTTTCTTATCCTATCATTAATCTTATCTTAACTTATCATATGTTATTAAATTGCACTGTCTGACATCCAGTTGAACTCCCATCATTCTTTGCTGCAAGTGAGCTGACTCAGAGATCTGTTGATCATCTTCCTCATGAATTCACAGGACGACAGGGAACAAAGACACAGCTGTGAAAACACACACAGAGACACACACATAACACGCACACATGCTGTCTGTGTCTACTCTGACCTGTCTTTGAGGTCCAGACTGGACCAAACCCAGCTCAGCTCAGATGACTCTGTGTGATCCAGCGTCTGTCGGCTGCAGAGGCTTCAACAGCTTCAGGAATAAATGACTACACTGTGTCTCAAACACACAGCCTGACAGTTTCCTTTCAGTCAGTCAGTCCTCCACAAACCTCTGTTTTCACCTTTGATGTTCAATGCACAGAAAACTGGGATGTAACCAAACAACAAAAAAGCACAGAGTACGGATAATGTTGATCATAAAAAATAAATGAAAGAACATTAAGCAGAGGGCTTGTAGCACTCTCTCTCTTGGGGGAAAAGAGCAGGTGTGTAACTGTAGAGTGATTTTTTTATGGTTCCCCTGCAGTTTAGGTCATACAGTAAGCTGAGTGTTTTCCAGTGTGGGATTCAAACAGCCAATCACCTTGCAAAGATGTTGGCTGATCAGTCAGCTGAAATCCCAAACAGAGACATTCAGGGTAAAACAAATCTTCAAAAAATGCTGAGAGCAAAGAAAGGTAGAGTTTGTTTGATAAAACTGAGGGCTTTGTCTACAAAAAGGTGTTGAATTGATTGTGGTCTCTGCCTCGTTTACTGCACCTGTGGCTCCTGCTCCTGCTCCTGCACACCTGCTGCTCATCAGCCTCATCAGCACTGACTTTAAACTCTGTGGAGACAGAAGAGTTTCTGCTCCTTACATAGCACCAGCAAAACATCTTTCTGTGAGGGAGAAACACTACCCACAGCACCACTGCATGTTCTCAAGTACATAAACATTTAATACATGATTTATATACAGTGGTGTGCACAGGAGGTGGCCCCAGGTGGCAGTTGCCCCCCTTAGTACTCCATTTGTTGAAAAACACCTGCTATTTTGCCATCTTGGCAGCCAAAAAGGGCTGCACGGTGGCTCAGTGGGTAGCGCTCCAGCCTCACAGCAAGAAGGTCGCCGGTTCGATTCCCCGTTCGGGCATGGTTGGCCTTTCTGTGTGGAGTTTGCATGTTCTCCCCTTGTACGCGTGGGTTCTCTCCGGGTACTCCGGCTTCCTCCCACAGACCAAAAACATGCCCACGTTAGGTTAATTGATGATTCTAAATTGCTCGTAGGTGTGAGTGTGTGCGTGAATGGTTGTTTGTCTCTATGTCAGCCCTGCGATTGACTGGCGACCAATCCAGGGTGTACCCCGCCTCTCGCCCAATGACAGCTGGGATAGGCTCCACCCACCCGGGACCCTGATTAGCAGGATAGACGGTTAAGAAAATGGATGGATGGATGGATGGCAGCCAAAACGTGCGCTGAAGTGCTCTATAAATGGGGAAACACGTGCAAAAAAAAGTGCCCATTTCAGTGCCAAAACCCACACTGAGCACCCTGTTGGGTACCAAAACCCAAGCAAAAGTTCCCTCTTTAGAGCCAAAACCCACTCTAAGGTGCTGCCTTTAAATACAAACACAAGCTATCTTGCCATCTTGGGATCTAAAAGACACACTTAAGTGCCCACTTGAGCGCCACAAAAAAAATGCTAAAATGACCTTTTGAAAGCCCAAATGTGCACAAAAGTGATCTGTTATACGTCAAAACACGAGCATAAGTGCCGATTTTTGTGCCAAAACCCACACTGAGGCACACTGTTGGACAAAGTTTCCTGTTGGGACCCATGACGCACACTGAAGTGCCTTTGAAAATACCTTGTGCCCCCCTGAGTGATGAAAATACCAAATGTTTTTGTTTTTTTTCTTTTCCATTTTTGCCCATACCCTTCAAAAAGTCTCTACCTGCCACCGGTTACTTGAGTTTAATGAGAGCAACGGATTTTCAATGTTGATATGTGGGTCAATGACAAAAAGAGGGTCTAAAAACTTATTTTTTAAAAGTTCTTTGTAAATGGATAAGAAACATATTTCTGAGTGAAGAATTATGTTTTCTAACAGATTTCAGTAGTTGACCAACATTTCAAAGAATTTAGGTTCATTATTTTTTAGTATTTTTAATTTGAGCACCCAAAAATGTCAGGTGGTGCAACCAAATATATGAAAATATATTTATATGTTCATGTTATTTTTTCTGTGTGAAATTATTGGCAAGTATCTCTCAAGTGTCTGTAGTGACTCATACATTTTCATTTTGTGTGTTTCATTTCTTTTATTTGTGAATAAGATAAATAATTTGATGTTAAAATAACATTTCACATTATTACATTGGTTGTACCACCTGACATGGAAATTGTTCCAGTCACCAATGAAGTGAAAAAACCTTTTTTATCAGTATTTCAGAGAAATCTACAAACTTTTCCACTTGGTCACAAATGTCATTTGGGCTCCTCTGGCTGATGCAGTTTCCTGTTTCATTCTCTTCACTTTAAAATAAAAGTCTAATGTTACGGTTGCACCACCCTGACATCTGACAAGGTGAAAATTACGGGACAAAAGTTTTTTAAATTTCTCAACAGCTTTAAAATTCTTTTTATTTGCAAAGAATGTTTTATTTAAAAAGGTTCAAGCATAAAATAATGCCACTGTATTTTTAATTTCCATTTACAATAACTGACATTCAATTTTTAGAGTTTAATTACTGTGGATACTTGTCAGGACAGTCGCACCACCTGACATTTTGGGGGTTTGAGGAACCAAAACACAAAAAAACATGTTATATTTTAATAGTTTAAAGATGTATTCAAATAAGACAGGTTTCATAGAATAAGGAAATAAATGTGATGAAATACTCAAGTCATGATGTGATGAAATATTGCACTCGGACACAAAAAAGGGACGTCATGTCATTGACCCATGTATCAGCACTAACAGACTGAGTCTGATCCAATCAGATGACTGGCTCAGTTTTACGGTTTTGCTCAGTCACTTTGATGCATTTCTCTGAACAGAATGAACATTCTCGCAACTATTAGTTTAGCATTAAGTCATTTGTGCACACCATAGTCGCGGTTTATTATTCTTCCCCAAAATTGCAATGTTTTTGGACATGTTCCTGTTACTTTTGTACATTTCTCTGCTGTTTTATAACATTATCAGTGATTTTTGTTGTAAATAAGTGTGTATTTTTCTTTTGCCCATCGCTGTGAGTGAATTAAAACAGCAGAAAGCATATGCAGTAAAAATTATGAAACAAAAGTATTCAGTGTCTTGTACCTCACAGAAGACAGTAATGTGTAACTTTCTTTAACTTTTATAGTTTTCAAATGGCTGTGTAAATAGTTGATAGTTCTCTCTTAGGCATTTTTTGGGTGTCACCAAGATCTGACTTTTTTGCATTTGAAAACACTTCCAGAGTGAACCGTCTGAATAGAAACACAAATCTTTTTCTTAGCAAGTGAAACGATTTTGCAGGTTGTCAACTAGATTTTACAGTTTGTGCTACTTGTTTTGAGAAATGCACTAACTGTTATGCAAATGTTAATAATGATGTGAGAAATGCACAAAAGGGACTGAGAAAAACGGTAAATGATTGTACTTCATGCCCATTAAGAGTGTCTCTTAACTACACTGTTGTGGTTCTCTGGTTTGTTTTGATGTGATGCTGTGAGAGCAGAGACACAGAGACAAACGAGTCCGAGTGTAATATTTCCTTCCATCATGAATTGAGTATTTCATCACATGTATTTCTTTATTCTAAGAAACCTGTGTTATTTGAACACATCTTTAAACTATTAACATATAACATGTTTTTCTGTGTTTTGGTTTAACCAAACCCATAAAATATCAGGTGGTGCAACCGTCCTGACAAGTATCCACAGGAATTAAACTCTAAAAATTTAATGTCAGTTATTGTAAATGGAAATTAAAAATACAGTGGCATTATTTTATGCTTCAACCTTTTTAAATAAAACATTCTTTGCAAATAAAATTTTAAAGCTGTTGAGAAATTTAAAAAACTTTTGTCCCGTAATTTTCACCTTGTCAAATGTCAGGGTCCACGTTGGCATTGTAATCTGAAAATAAAATTTCACTTCTCTTATTTTGTCCTTTGTCCTTTGACGTAGTCGGTCTCCTCGGGTTTACTGTAAACACTGGTTCACCTTTTCAAACATCTAAACTCTGAAATACTGATAAAAAAGGATTTTTCACTTCATTGGTGACTGGAACAATTTCCATGTCAGGTGGTACAACCAATGTAATAATGTGAAATGTTATTTTAACATCAAATTATTTATCTAATTCACAAATAAAAGATATGAAACACACAAAATGAAAATGTATGAGTCNTTTTAAATAAAACATTCTTTGCAAATAAAATTTTAAAGCTGTTGAGAAATTTAAAAAACTTTTGTCCCGTAATTTTCACCTTGTCAAATGTCAGGGTGGTGCAACCGTAACATTAGACTTTTATTTTAAAGTGAAGAGAATAAAACAGGAAACAGGAAACTGCATCAGCCAGAGGAGCCCAAATGACATTTGTGACCAAGTGGAAAAGTTTGTAGATTTCTCTGAAATACTGATAAAAAAGGATTTTTCACTTCATTGGTGACTGGAACAATTTCCATGTCAGGTGGTACAACCAATGTAATAATGTGAAATGTTATTTTAACATCAAATTATTTATCTAATTCACAAATAAAAGATATGAAACACACAAAATGAAAATGTATGAGTCACTACAGACACTTGAGAGATACTTGCCAATAATTTCACACAGAAAAAATAACAGGAACATATAAATATATTTTCATATATTTGGTTGCGCCACCTGACATTTTTGGGTGCTCAAATTAAAAATACTAAAAAATAATGAACCTAAAAACTTTGAAATGTTGGTCAACTGCTGAAATCTGTTAGAAAACATCATTCATCACTCAGAAATATGTTTTTTATCCATTTTCAAAGAACTTTTTAAAAATACTTTTTTAGACCCTCTTTTTGTCATTGACCCAAACACAGGTTGATGATGTTTCGATGTGATGCTGTAAGGACAGAGACACAGAGATAAACACAGGTTGCTGATGTTACCTGTCATCAGAGAGTAGTAGTTGGGGTAGGACAAACTGGGGAAGTCCGGGGTCATGTAGTCCACCTTCACTCCGCTGCTCACCAGCTCTCTGAAGGCCGGCAGCGCGCTCATGTCGTCCATGTAGTCATATCTGAATCCATCGATCAGAAACACCAGCAGAGGTTTCCCCGCGAGGCTCACCTGCCCGGCGCTCAGCAGCAGCAGGAGCGCGAGGAGCTGCGGGGAGCACGCGGGGCTCTGACAGCGGGACATAACGGTCGGCAGGAGAGCGAGCTCGCGACAGGAATGAGCTGACAGCTGATGGGAGGATGGATCTGTGCTGGGGGAGGCGTCACAGCGTGCGTGGGGGCGACACGCAGACACACAACACCCGCGTGTGGGTGTGCGAGGAGCGACCCTTCAGAATAAAAGCACAGACACACTGACTGACAGACAAAATCAACGACAGCAGGGGCGGATCAACCGGGGTGGCATAGAGTGGCAGCTGCCCCCCTAAAATAATGTCTTGCCACCCCTTTTGCCACCCAAGTTTTAAAAATTTAATTAACAAAAGAAAAGTTTTGAGTTTAAAAGTCAAAGTTTTGAGATAAAAGTCAATCATTTGAGATTAAAAAGTCACAATTATGAGATGAAATTTTTAAATTCTGAGATGAAATGTCAAAAATTTGAGATTGAAAAAGTCAAAATTTCGAGATAAAAGTCAATTAGTTGAGACATTAAAGTCAAAATTATGGGGCAAAAGTTGAAATTTTGCCACTTTATCTTTAAAAAAAAAAGACTTTATGTTGGAGAAATGCTGTATTGCTATGCTGTAATCAGTGTTATCATTCTGACGTCAAGAACAGACTGATCATGCAGACAGAAGAGGTCATCTGCTTGTCTGATCATGCAGAAAGAAGATATCAGCTGTTTACAGAGTGTGGTTACATGATGTCTATTTAAATATGATTTGCCTGTCTCCTGCTGATTTTTTACATGACTAATGACTATACGATCACGCCCAGATGATGTTTGTCACTGTGAATAAAAGAGCTGAACAATAAGGGAGTGGTTGAAGCTGATAGGAGTCAGAGTGCTGGATGCACCTCTGACCAGACTTCCCTTTTGCAAAAGCATAAACTCAGTATTTGTGTCTGGAGCTTCTTTCAACACCCGCAGCAGCTGATAGCCAGTTGGGGGCTTGAACCCAACACTTTATATCTGCCAAAAAAAAAAAAGAAAAGTCCCAACAAAGCCAGTTTTTCTTTTTGATATTTTTCACTGGCAGAAATTGGCTTCAATACATGATTTATGTTGCAATTATTCTATTTTTTTTTTTCTTCAAATAGAGAGGGGGTGTTTTAAATAAATGTTTGGGTTATGAAGCTACTTTGCAGTCTTTTGGGTTTTTCAGAATATGGTCACACTTATATTACATTAATCCAGAACACAGTCTTCTGCCATTTTGCCACCACTTAACAACTGAGTGCTCCTCTCTTGTCTCCCCATAAATGTTTTTCTAGATCAGACCCTTGAACGTATCATTAAAGATAATTTGAACTCTGTAATAAAATACTGAATTAGGGAATAGATGAGGATCTGGTTGGCCAAGCAGGCAAATCCTTCAGGTGCACCTGTAAGACTTCAGTGAATTCTGATGCAGCAGCTCCCTCTAGTGACTTGATCAAGTAACGACAACAATAACAGCCCCTGCATTTGTGCTTCAGTCCATGGAGTTCACACTAGTAAAAAAGATAACATAGTTCTCCAGAGCAGCAGTAAGCCTTTCACCTGTCACCTCTCTAACTAAATAATAAAATGGATTACTAAGGTTACTGGGTTTTGAGATGTTGGTATGAAATGCAAAATCAAACACAAATATAATCAGATTTTCAGTCCCATTCCTCTAAAAACAGCTCTTTGATCATATTTGTTTAGAACTCTCTAATCAGCTGAGGGCCAAACTCACCTCAGCCAATGGAGTCTCACACCAGACGACAGGTACCAGGTGTGTGTTGGGCTGGTATCACTGGTGTCTCACACTGACTTAAAGTTCTCAGAATGAGCCTGGTCCTGGTCCCTGTGAGTCTGTCTCTGGTCCATGTCCTGGCTCTGTTCTCACTGAGTCTGGCTCTGGTCACTGAGAGAGTGGTATTAGGTTCCAGTGAGTCTGCTTATGGTCAGTTTTTGTCTCCTTGAATCCATGAATTGGACACTGGGAGCTTGTCTCTAGTCTCAGTGGATTTTTTTCTGGCCTCATAAAGTTCCTGCTTTGTTCTTAGTTAGTCTGGTTCTGATTCCTGGTCTTGGGCTAACTGAGCTCCTGGTCTTAGTTAGTCCAGTTATAGTCACCCTTAGTCTGGTTCTGATCTAACTGAGCTCCCATTCTGGTCTTAGAGACTCTGGTTTAGATTTCTTGTGTTTAGTTCTGGTCACACTGAATCTAGATGTGGTCTTATGAAATACCTATTCTGCTAAAGTTTGGTTCTGGTCTCAAGTGTCTAATTTCAGTCTCTCTGGTCACAGTGAGTTTATGTTCTGATCTCAGTGAGTCTGGTTCTTGCCTCCAGTGATGGGGGTCCTGGGTTTAGAGAGTCTGGTTCTGTTAGAGTTCTCTGCTTGTCTGGAGTGTTTCTGTTTAGTGGTGGACTCAAGTTTGTTCATGACCCTGCAGTTTAAATAAAAGTGGACTGTGTGTCTTTGACTCTCCTCTGCTAACACCCTCACTGAGGTAACTGAGCTCAGAACAGACCTGAAGCTCCATCATGTCTCTGCTCTCTGATTGGTTATGAGAGCACAGCTCACTAACAGACTGCTGCATGTGGTCACTGTCTATGCAGAGGTGTTTTACTCCTGCATTCTATCTCACAGCCAGCAGGGGGCGACTGCACTCTTTGGAAAAAAAAAAAAACAGACTGTGAAGAAGGCTTGAACCATTTTTCTACCACCATGATTTACTCACTGACCAGGAACCTTTTGAGCAAGCGAGGGGGATGAGCTGGACATTTTTACCTCTTCTGACTGATTTATCACTTTTCCATCACTTTCTTGATCTAGTTGCCTAGTTTCAAACTTCTGTCCATCACACATCAAACAGTAGATCTGCCTGGTGTTTCTGCTCTTAGTTGTTTGGTTACTAAAGAACAAGAGCAGATACTCAAAGTTGAGAAGAGGGGTGTCATTGTACTGTCTAACCCAGATGGTCTAAAGGAGAGAAGATCTTTAGTTTTAAAATTCAGAGTCATTTCAGTCCTATTCTCTGTCTTCTTATGTTTGACTGAACTAGTTCTTCTTTTGGCAGAGAGACTTGGCTCTAGTTTATGGAGAGATGTCAACCTTATACATTCAAATTATCTAATGTTAACGTCAGACTGAGGATGAGTTAAGAGTTTTTTTAAAACACGACTGAAAGGGTGATTTTTTTAGCTGTATATGGGTCAATGACGTGACGTCCCTTTTTTTGTGTCCGAGTGCAATATTTCCTTCCATCATGAATTGAGTATTTCATCACATGTATTTCTTTATTCTATGAAACCTGTCTTATTTGAACACATCTTTAAACTATTAAAATATAACATGTTTTTTTGTGTTTTGGTTCCTCAAACCCCCAAAATGTCAGGTGGTGCAACCATCTTGACAAGTATCCACAGTAATTAAACTCTAAAAATTGAATGTCAGTTATTGTAAATGGAAATTAAAAATACAGTGGCATTATTTTATGCTTGAACCTTTTTAAATAAAACATTCTTTGCAAATAAAAAGAATTTTAAAGCTGTTGAGAAATTTAAAAAACTTTTGTCCCTTAATTTTCACCTTGTCAAATGTCAGGGTGGTGCAACCGTAACATTAGACTTTTATTTTAAAGTGAAGAGAATAAAACAGGAAACAGGAAACTGCATCAGCCAGAGGAGCCCAAATGACATTTGTGACCAAGTGGAAAAGTTTGTAGATTTCTCTGAAATACTGATAAAAAAGGTTTTTTCACTTCATTGGTGACTGGAACAATTTCCATGTCAGGTGG
>RPOG01005330.1:0-12333 GCA_008086565.1 Thalassoma bifasciatum | reverse complement strand
CTGTTCAAAAAGAGAACTGATCATTTCTACATGTGATAAAGATACAGGACAGCATTTAATCAAACATTGTTATTTTATTATCTTAAAAAGTAACACAAACCCCACAGGGTATCACATACACTACAACAACAGTAACACCAGAACTACACATCAAAGGGACTTTCAGATATTATAGACATTTAAAAAATCCCTCTTTTATTGTTTAAATTATTTGACTAGGCATGACAGATAAACATCATTTACAGTATGACATACCGTCACCGTTAGAAACAATGTTATTGTTGTTGAACCTCCGACTGTAGAAACACCGCGCCGATGTCACGGGAAGACATTTCATGGACCGTCTGTAGAAAAGGATGGGGGGGGGGTCAGTGTGCCGGACTGTAGTGGGGATGACTGGAGAGGGAGGAGGGGAAGGGGAGGGGGGGTCAGTGCAAACAGACGTATGGGGTGGAACCAAAACCTCCATCAGGCTGCAAAACCAGAACACCTGAACTGTGCCCTGTCAGGAACCAACCGTGGTACAAGAACCAGATTCTGGTACAGGAACTAAACTGTTTTGACTTGATGGCTGTGCAAAAACCAAACTGTACAACAGATACAGAACTGTGGCACAGGAACCAAATAGTGGTGCAGGAACTAGACTCTGGTACAAGAGCCGAGCTTTAGCGCAGGAGCCACACTGTGATACAGGAACCAAACTGTTTTATCAGAGCCAAAGAGAGATGAAGGAACCAAATTCAGGCGAAAGAACTAAGTGTGATGCAGGAACATAGACTGTATAATGAGTGGACGTAACGACGTTGGGCTCAAACTGAAGCCTCCAGCAGATGCCCCGCCCCCTGGTGTCTGGCTGCAGTATAGGTCATAAGCCCCGCCCCCTGGTGTCTGGCTGCAGTATAGGTCATAAGCCCCGCCCCCTGGTGTCTGGCTGCAGTATAGGTCATAAGCCCCGCCTCGCCATGTATTTCAGATATGAGCCGGGAAAACTTTAAAAAATGAGCTCTTAGAAACGTTTCTCTCATCCTTACGCTAAGGTGGTATGATGATGTCATCTGGCTGCATGGTGTTCAGGCGTTTTTTTTTCTGAGAAGTTAGTTTCTCATTAGTTATTGGACGTTAAAAACCACGATATAAGTTTGGTTTTACGATAGTTGACAGCTGCCGTTCGTGAGTAGTTTTTACCGGGGATATAAGAAACTGAAGAAGAAGAAATAAATGTTTTTATTTCTCTTTTTTACTCGGCTCCACCGGAAATTCTCTACTGCGCAGACTCTGGCTGCACAATGGCGGCTAGAGAAACGGGGTTTTTTGGCTTCAAAAACGTAGAACGGTGACAGGCGGAAGCACGCTGTCCATTCTATATACAGTCATTGTGCAGGAACTTTACCTTATTACAGGAATGATACTGAACAGTAGATAAGGAACCAAATGACAGTAGAGAAACTAAAGTATGATACAAGAACCAAACTGTCACACATAATGAAACTGCAGCACAAGATTCAAACTGTAGTAAAGGAACCAAAGTGTGGTACAGGAACTTAACATACCAGGTATGTAAGCTTGATTGAAAGTAGTGGTCTCAGAGTGGTTTTAGTCATTCACAGTTCGCTTTTATAAGCTTCTGTTTTTCACATTTCTGTGCTAACAGCTCTCTTTAATAAACTCTGCATCAGACAAAATAAAAATGATAAGAGCGACTAGGCCAGGTGTTTTTCATGACTAGAGACTAGCCAGGATTAAAACCCAAGTCTAGCAAAGTTTGATTAGCCTGTAAACTTCAGTTTTTGACAGGATAGTGGTCAAGTCTGGGATTATTAATCCACTGGGGACAGACCACAAACAGGCTCATAGTACTGAAGAGGAGGGTGAAGCCCTGACAGCAGTGGTTGAAATCAGACTGAACTCTCTTCTGTAGTGGTTACTCATCAGGTCTGACCCTCTTCTAGTGGTTACAATCAGGACTAAAACCCAACAGCAGATCACAGAGTGGAGCTCTACTCCAGTGGTTCTTCACCCTGATGACAGGTCCTTTAGTGGGATGAAAAGAGTCAAACAAAGACTGAAATAAGACTTGGACACTGCTATTCCATTTTCAAATCTTAATTCTCTCCAGTGACCAGTATGGGTTGATTCTTCTCATGGTTTGGAAAGCAAAGAAATATCCCTCAATCTCATCTGATCAAGACTAAAATCCAACAGTATTTCCTCAGTGAGCCACTTCCCAAGCAGAGACTTTGAGCTGTGAACATTTCCAATAAATACACGTTTAAAGCCCATGTCAGGATTTTTTTGCGTGTTGTCTTTGGTTCACCCCTTGGACAGAAAAACCTTCTCTTAAAAACTCTTGTGTCATATGTGAGTCTTGTTTTCTAACAAAAACCTCATCCTGCTTTGTTTAACAGTCATTGGAAATCTGTGCCATGGGAAACATGAAAACAGGATGTTACAGTAGCATACAGGAAATCAACTTTAAAGATGATCCATTTGGTTTCCTTTACTTTACTTATCATAGTGACACCTGCACAAATTTGTGTTTGTTTCATAATAAGAGAAAAACTCCCTACAAGAGCCTGAAGCGTCACTGGTAACTTAGAGATTAGTGATTCAGTCCTAAGAGTAGTGTCCTTCCTTATACACAGTCTTTAGTTTTACCCCTACTGGTCAGTGTGGGTAACTGCAGGATCAGCTGTGACAGGGTACCACTTAAGAGCCAATCTATAAAAATAAAGAAACTTTCGAAGGTCCTAAACACATAAACACACTTTAAGTCAGAGCAAAAAGTTCTATATTCAATAGCAGCAACACTCCTCATTGAGGCACTCTTAAAGGGCCAGTACACTTTTAGATCTCAGGAACTTTCTGATGCAGCCAGATGGAAGTTTAGCCCCACCCACCAGTGATAGCTCAGGTACAGTCAGGTGTGGAGTTAGGGAACAGGTAGAACAGACTACAGACAAGGATTCATATGAAGCTGTGTCAAACATACTGATCCCTTTAAGGCTAAATGATGCTCACTGCGTATCTTTAAGATGGGGACACATCGCCTGCAGCTGAACCAGAAACTGACACGTACCATCAGAAGAAACCACGTTAGAGAGGGGGAGGGGCAACAGGGAGTCCAGCACTTTGATGTGTAGATACACACACACACACACACATAAGTACACACACATACACACACACACACACACATCTGTAAGTGTCCGAGCTCCGACTACTGTCACACAATCGTCTCTCCTGCCCGACACAAAAACGACGACACCTCCATCAACATCTCCTCGACTCTTCTGCTGCTGCTGGTGTGACACTACTAACTGTCGAGGGACTCGGATATCCTCCGCGGGACATGATTGACCTATAGGACTGCAGGCTCTTTAGAGACAGGTGAATCCATCTCAGTTCAGGTCAGGTTAGAAATGAGTCTTATTCTACATGTCCCCGAGTCCCAGTCAGCGGTCCTTCAGTCTGAGTGTGGTCCTGTTCACACCAATGCTGAAAACTCACCTGTGTGAGGATCCGTTTGACACTGTGATCCATTACATCATCACTCGCTTATTATGACTATTATCATGGCCGACACTGACCACAACACATCGTAGCACCAGGAGTGAGAGCGGCTCAGGGAACGAGTCAGTTTGGAGAGAAACTCAAGTATTCATGGACGGGACTGAAGTGTGTGTGTCTGTGTGTGCGCGCCCGCGTGTGTGTGTGTGTCATAAGAGTGTTTGTGAATTCTCCGAGTGTATGTTAAGGTTTCAATGAAGAAACACTGAATTAGAGGTCACATCCCCTTTTGTTGTGTGTATCATTGTTCTGGATCACACCTCACACACACTCACCGTCACACACTCAGCTGCTCAGCTGCGTATTCACAAACACACACACACACACACACTCCTCTGACGTCACTGCTGTTAGAACCCTCAGGAGGAGATGGTGCTTCACTTGGGCTGATGAGGGAGTGACTGTGACTCTTCATGTCCACATGAAGCAGCTGAGTTTGATTCCCAATCGTTGACACTGTCTATCATTTCTTTGAAAGGAGGCTGAATGTTTTACTCAGAGGTCTGCAGGACATAGACATGCTGATTCAAACCAGTAAAAACACTGAATAAAGCAGTTCAAGTTAAAAATCTGTGTTTTTCTGATGATCTTTGGCAGGGCTCCACAGGGTGCTAGGGCTAACTTTTACTCAGTTAAGGTGCTTTTAAACTTTCCCCACAAACTTTTTGAGGAACTACAATTAACAAAACACAAAACATCAAGGCCAAGTCAACCTGCCATTGGCTCACAAAGTGAAGGTTCTGGAGTGGCCATCTCAGTCTCCTGACCATAGGATCAGTGAGCTACTCTCGGGAGATCTCAAACCTGCAGTTCATGCAAGACAGAGCAAGAATTTACAGGATCTGGAGGCTTTTTGCCAAGAAGAATGGGCAGTTTTACCATCTGAGAAAGTAAAGACTCTATAAAAGCAGGGGCTAGGGTTTATATTTAGTTCTGGTTGTATCTGATCTTCACTTGAAAAACCACTGTGCTTGGGGGGGGGGTTAGCACTTTCCAAAGTAGTGCTTGCAGGCTGAACATCTCTGATTGGTGGAGCAGACACTCTGTCCACCATAAGATGACCCCCCAGCTGTGAGTGACCTTGTTTAACCCTAGAACACAATTGCCTGGTGATTTTCACCCGGGCAAATATATTTACATGATTTTCATGATGTTGCATCTGTCTGAGTGTCACGGGTCTTTGGGTACCTTCATACTGTCCACTGATGTTCTCAAAGGATGGCATCTCTTTTAATTTAAAACCGGTACGAGTTCAGATGATTTTCTCCCCAGATAAGTGTTTAAGGGGTAAAATATTTTAATCATTATTTATTAATAAAAAAAAAAATCTGACCTTAATTGGACATGGCTCACATGTCCAAGGAATGTAAAGGCCAAAGCAAAAAGTTCCATTATTCCTTTTTTCATGAACTTTTCATTGATGACTCCCTGATTTTTCACCAATTTTAGAACCTTACTTTTAGGTCTGCTATTAAAACTTTTTGTTAATTATTTTATAAGACTACACATATTAAAGCAAAAGAAGATTAGTTCACTTTGCCATGTATTGTTCTACTTCATTATATTTTAATGGGAACTATTTTCTATTGGGTAAATCATACCCACCAATAGTGATGGCATAAGTATTTCAAAGGATAAGTGTTCCAGGGTTAAAATGTCCTTGTAAATGCACCCTACTTTGGTTTAATATTTGTCTCAATGTGTCAAATCTCCTTATCAGATATGCATTTATTGATAAACTAAAGGCGAGGGATGCATCCTGCTCATAGTCTTCAATCAACAGGGTCAATAAGATCTTAAAATTCCTGGAACTTTTGGTCAAAAAGCACCTGTAGTGTCTCCAACCCTCAGGTGTGGGGTGCCTATAATCTTCCTACTTGTTAAAAGCTGAGGCTGGTAAAAGGTCCTATATCTCAGAAGAACACTGTGATGATGTTTTCTGCTGTGAAAGAGTCAAAGGTGTTTTAAAGCTTTAAACTACATACTGATTTGCTGTTGCTGCATTTTTCTCTGCTTTGCAATTGGCTGTTGGGTTCAGTAACAAAAAGGTTTAAGGTTGTTTTCTTCTTATCATTTAACCAATGGTGGATATTTCATCCTGACAACTCTAATCCCAGGGATAGTCTAGGTGCTGTGGAGACTTGATGAGCCACACTTAGCATGATTTAGTGTAATGAGTAAATATTAAGAAAAGACAACATGATACAAAGTTTGGACTCTTCATATTTTTGTACATATTTATATAGAGAGCAGTCAGAAAAGAGGGTTGGCTGGTCTTCCCACAGCATCTTGACTGTGTCAGGATCAGGGCTGTAGCTCATTTAGCAGATAGCATGTGTCCATCCTGCCACATGACTCTGTAATCTACCAGCTTTGACAAGTTCTGTTCTATTTGTGAAGGCATTAAAAAAGCAGCATGTCATTAAATATCTGATTTAAAGTGTTCATAAATAAAGGTTTCTATACACTGTACATATATTCACTGTCAGCTCACATATACTCTCTGTGTAACTGTTTTTATCATTATGATTTGTTAAAGTCTTTAGTTTTTATTCATGTAAATAGGTCTTTGTCTCTGCTGTGACCTCAGAGGTCAGTAACAAACTCATCGCTAACCTCTTCCTGTGTAGAGTGGCGGCGATCACGTGTTTACGTTTCTGACAGCTGCCGTGAATCATGACTCAGCTGCTTCAACGTTTGGGCATGAAGAGTCACAGAGAGGAAGCAGGAAGCTCTGCCTCCGTGAAGAGTGTGAGATTAGACGTCTGATCTCTGCAGGAGGTCACCGTGAAGTCACCGGGTGAAAGAGCCGCTCTGCGTCATTCTACATCAGCTGGTTCCTAATCGGACGGGTCGACTCCCTCAGTTTGTTCTCAGTTTATCTGACTCTTCTCTAATGTCTTATCCACATATTTCAGATTTATGCTTCTTTGAGTGATATGAGTCTCTAAGGTCTAAAAAAATATACAAAATGTTTCACTTCCTGTCTGTTTCAGTTCATCAAAGAGAATCTCTATTTAAATAGGGACGATCCCGTGCGCTGACGGGGGAGCAATGCAACAAGATCAAGATCTGAGAAAGCACAGGTGAAGACGTGTGTCAGCACCAGGTGTGAACAGGTCCTGTGTGTATGTGTATTTGCATGTGTGTGTGTGTGTGTTTGTGTGTGTGAGAGAGAAATAAGCATCAGTAGTCAGCAGAGCAGCTACTTTCAGGGTGTAGTACCATGAACCTCCAGCAGAGGGAGACATGCTGATCTGGAGCAGCTGGATGGAAAAGAACATGACCTGAGATTACAGATTACAGACAACACATACATACGCACACACACACTCTCACACACACACGCACACACACATTCACACACACAACAAGAATCCACATAAATGAAACAAAAAAACAGCAGTGTGTGAACTGGAGGCTGTAGATGACATGGTAAAAATCTGCCTGGTGTGAGTGTGTGTGTATATGTGCGTGTGTTTGTGTGTGTGTGAGAGAGAGAGAGTTAACAGTTGCACTGACTTAGACAGTCTGTCAGTCTGAAGGTGTAACAGTCCTTTTGCGGGGTTTGGATTTGTATTTCCTGTCCATCGGGTCTCTGCGTACCTCCCAGCCCTTAGCCCCGCCCCTACACGCTGGTGATTGACGCGAGGCAGGCGCTGGGCTTCTGGAGTTTCTCTGGTTGGGTTCCGGCAGGTTCTGGGATGGCTCTGAAGGAGAAAGGGGGGCCGTTTCCAGAGGTGATGCCGAGATGTCCGGGGCTCAGAGCCAGGTTCTGCCGACGGTTACTCTCCACGATGGACGACGTGTTCGACGCTAGACTCTCCCTCGTCCTACATGCAACAAACAATGTGTTAATAACAGCACAGACATTAAACTTAATGACAGCAGAAAATGTATCATCAGAGAAAGAGAGAAACAGGCAGCAGGAGCCAGGGCTTGTCTGTCTCATTCATACAGTTGAGCTCAAACGTTTACATTTCCTGGGAGACGTTATGATTTCTTGGCCATTTTTCAGAGATTATGAAAGTTTGCATTAAAAAAAAAAAATTCACCCCTGGTTAGTGGTTGGGTGAAGCCATTAATTGACAATCAACTTTGTTTACTTTTTTAAAAACCATTACGACAACAGAAACTTCACAAATGACCCTGATCAAAAGTTTACATGGTCCTGGTGATTTTGTCCTGATAACATAAACACAAGTTGACACAAATGTGTTTGAATGTCTACTAAAGGTAACCACCCTCACCTGTGATCTATTAGCTTGTAATTAGTGTGTGTGCACTGACATTTTTGGATTTAGAGTCATAGGGAAAGCAAAAGAACTGTCAAAGGATCTGCCGGAAAAGGTAATCAAACTGTATAAAAAAGAGAAGGAATATAAAAAAAAACACATCCATGGAATTGAGGATGTCAATAAGAAGTGTTCAAACTCTAATTCAGAAGTGGGAAATGAGGGATTCTGTTGAAACCAAACTACGGTCAGTTAGATCAACAAAGGTTTCAGTCACAATTGCCAGGAAAATTGTTCAGGGTCCAAAGAAAAACTCACAAATAACTTCAGCTGAAATATAGGACTCTCTGAAAGAATGTGGTCTGGCTGTTTCAGGATGCACAATAAGGAGGCATTTGAAGAAAAATGAGTTGCATGCTCAGGTCGTCAGAAGAAAGCCATTTCTACGCGAATGCCACAAAGTATCCCTCTTACAATACACCAAACAGCACAGAAAGAAGCCAGAAAACTTCTAGAACAAAGTCATTTGGAGTGATGAGACCAAAATCGAACTTTTTGGCCACAACGATAAACGTTACATTTGGAGAGGAGTCAACAAGGCCTATGATGATAGTCACACCATTCCTACGGTGAAACACAAAGGTGGATCACTGATGTTTTGGGGATGTGTGAGCTACAAAGGCTCAGGAAAAATGGTCAAAGTTGATGGTGAAATGAATGCAGCATGTTATCAAAAAAATACTGGAGGAAAATTTACACTCATCAGCCCAGAAGCTGTGCATGGGACGTACTTGGACGTTCACACATGACAATGATCCAAAACACAAGGCCAAGTCAACCTGCCATTGTCTACAGTAGAATTTAGATAAGGTTCCAGAGTAGCCATCTCAGTCTCCTATAATATCATTGAGCCACTCTAGGGAGATCTCAAACCTGCAGTTCATGCAAAACAGCCCAAGGATTTACAGGAACTGGAGGCTTTTTGCCAAGAAGAATGGGCAGTTTTACCATCTGAGAAAATAAAGACCCTCATCCACAACGAGCACAAAGAATTTCAAGCTGTTATTGATGTTAAAGGGGGAAATACAAAGTATTAAAAACTAAGGTGTGTAAACTTTTGATCAGGGTCATTTGGAGGTTTCTGTCATCATCATGATTTACAAAGAGTAAACAGTTGTTTGATATATGGCTTTGCCCAACCCCTAACCATGGGTGAAAAAAAAATTGTGTTATGATTCATATTCTCTGAAAAATAGCCAACAAATCAAAAATTCTGCCAGGGTATGTAAACTTATGAGCACAACTGTAGATAAGGAGCCTGCATACATCACTTAAAGCTCTGCTACATCACTATCATTTTTTTTACCAAATCAAAACTGTGATTTCAAAATTTTTATTAGCATTCATTTTAAGCTTTCACTCATAGCTTCATCTTTTTTTTCACTTTCTGTGGTCAGTTAAAAGTCCCTTTGCAGTTCAAACTCTGCCTCATCAATATATAATAAAAAAACACAGGCTCATTTAGATTTTAATGCCAGCACACTTATCAAACAGCTGGAACATGAGCAACATACGCTGAAAAAAAAATGCAAAATGTTTAAAAAAATGCAGGAGAAACATCGTCCGAGTAATGGAGTTAATGATCAACAGGTCAGCCACATGACAGAGTGACAAAAGATGTTTCAGAGAGGCTGAATCTGTGAGAGGGAAAGATGAGACGAGGTTCATCCATCTGTGAGCTGCTGTGTGAGCAGACACTTCAACAATCTGAGAATAATGTTCCTCAGAGTAAAATGAGAAAGAGTTATTAGATTTCATCATCTACAGAACATAACAGCATTAAAAGAAAACCTGGAGAAAACTGAACAAAAGGGACAAAGATTAAATCCAAGACAAATGGACCAGATCTTCACGTCCTCGGACATTAAAAACAGACGTGACTCTGTAGTAGAGATCACTGCATTAATAAAAACAGACATGACTGTAGTGGAGATCATTATATTAAAGGCAGACATGACTATTGGAGATAAGTTTTCCACTCAAAACGTGTGTAGGTAGAGCGAGGCATGGGAGTTGCTCTCTCATTTGAGTCAGCATAAGCACTTCCTGAAAGAGGCGGGGAGAGCTGGATCTCATTTGAATACTGAAATGCAGACGCTGAACCAGCTCGCAGAGGAATGCCATGACAAACAGGGATTTTCGTCAGGCCTAAATTCAGGATCCCCGTGGCTTTTTTTTCCAGAAAAACAGCCACATTCATGACTTTGGGACATCAGACTTCTGCATCACATGACTTTAACTGTTTTCAAAAGAATGATATGACACCTTTAAGAAGTGGTCCTAGCCTTGATGAACTGAAGTTATTGAAAACTTATCAAAGACTGCCTTAAACGTCCACCTCTCCTAGTGTGGTTTTGCAGTGTGTGTGTTCTTACCGCGGTGAGTTAAAACCACTGTCCACAGTGACAGAGCTAGAGTCCATGCTGTCCAGTCGAGCAGAGTGGGCTGACTGCTGGTTCTGAGCTGGTTCTGGAAGGTTCTCTTTAGCACCGGGGAAGGCCAGAGTCCTTTCAAACCTTCTCTGAAGGTCCCTCTCCTTCTCCCTCTCCAGCAGCCACTGCATGGTCCCTGCTCCTCCCCCTCCCCTCCCAACAACGCCTCCCCCTGACTTCTCATCCTCCCCTCGACTCTTAGCTCCGCCCTCCTCCAGCTCCTCGTCGTCGGACACATTGTAGTAGTCGAAGGAGGCCTCTGCTGCACCAGGAGTGGGTTCGATTCCTGGAGGGGGGGCGGATGATGTAGCCACCAATGGTTTGGGGGCATCAAATGCCTCCTGGGAGTCAAGAGCGTCACAGGAGGAGGACAGGTTAGAGGACACAAGGGTGGGGGGTTTCCTTAGGGAGCTGTACCCGGGCAGGGGGAGACTGGGGGGAGGTTTGAAGAGTGTGTCTTTACTGAAGATCTCCTTACGTTTCTCCTGACCAGAGGAGGCACTGTGGGGGGGCCGGCCATTCGCCAGTGGTGGGTCAGGGATAGATAGAGGTATTGGAGGCAGGCTGCCTCCTTTAGGCCCCACCTTCGACAAGTCCTCCTTACTGTCCAGGGGGTGGGGCGTTTGTCTGTCAGTCTGTCTGTCAGTCCCACCCACCTTCAACCCTTCATGACTGCTCTTACCCAGAGTTCCGAGTGAGTTAGCAGCTGTAAGGATGGCCTCAGATGAACCCGAACACTGGAAGTAATCATCTGGAGGGATGGAAGGTGGGAGTGGCTTGGGGGAGTACGCTGGCAGGCTATCCCTGCTCTTACTTTTCTCTAAGCTCCGCCCACCATCAAGCCCTAGAGAGTCTACAGGCAGCTTAGCCGAAGGGGGTGTCGCTCGAGAGTAGTGAGAAGAGCTCTGATTGGCCCTCAAAGTACCATCGTCGGTGTAGTAGCGGCTTCGTTCGTCGTAGTAATCTGGCGGTCCGATGAGCCCTGCTCCCAGAGGTCCCTTGGAGTTGTCCATGGACCGCGAGCGCTCCTTGGCCTTGTCGCTGCGCTCGTTCCTGGACTTCCTCTCCTGTGTGTGTGAGTGCGAGCGGTGCACTTTGGAGTGGTGGGCGGAGGGGCCGTGGCTCGGCTCTGGGAAAGGCATCTCTGTGCGGCGCTTAGCGAGCTCTCCAGACACGTCCCACTCAGGCGTGACGGGCAGGTGGGAGGAATCCAGGATGTTGGGGTTGCTGTGAGCCAGGTGAAGCCGGGCCCGCTGCCTTTCCATTGCAAGGGCGTGTTCTCGCGGCGAGCGGGCCAGCGAGGACGAGTATGCTCGGTAGTCGCGGTCTGCCAGTTCCAGGTCGCTGGGCTCCCCGCGGGACGCCCTCGTTTTACTGTGTGAGCGGCTCAGTTTGGCCTGAGACTGCTTCCTGTGCCGGCCCCCGCTTCTCCTGCTCCTCGAGCTCTGATTGGCTGATGAAGCTTTGCTTCTCTGCGCTCGCTCCTCCTCCAGTCGCTTCATGACAGCTGTATGGCGGGCCAGGTTCTCCACGGTGAGGTCAGGGTTGATCCTGCGGATGATTTCCATCTCCACATGGCGGGGCAGCTGGCTGGGCACCTCCTCGTCGCGGAGCGGCCACTCTTCAGGGGGAAACTGAGCGGAGAAGGTGGCCAGCTGCTTGGTTTTGTCCTTCTTAAAGCTCAGCCGGAACAGCTTCAAACCAAACTTTCGACTTCCCGTCCCTGTGCCTCCACTCGCCTGTTTCTCCACCTCTCCTGTTCCCGTTCCTGTTCCCGTCCCTCCTCCCCCGCTTCCCCCACCTCCCCCTCCTCGGTGCTTGGTGAGTGTGTCCGTCTTGAAGGGAAACCCAAGACTGGTGCGACTCTTCTCGGTGTTTCCTCCTGCCTGCTGAGGAGGAGTCTGTGGGGAGTGTGGTGACGAATAAGCCTCCCTGTGGTCTTTAGGGGATCTGCGTGACAGGGTGGTGTGGTGGCTGGGGGGGTCGTCTGCACGGTAACTGTTGTTAAAGAAAGAATCCCCGCCTCCTCCTCCTCCTCC
>RPOG01005329.1:0-24807 GCA_008086565.1 Thalassoma bifasciatum | reverse complement strand
TACAGTTTTATCCTCTCAGTTTGAGGGTGTGTCCAGGGATGGATCATGACAGTTTAAATGAAATTTGAAGGAGATTAGGCTAAAAATCAGGGAGTTATCAGGAGTCCTTGTTTCATGAAGTCACTTCAGACTTTGACACTAAACTGGAGACTCATCATTCAAAATAGGAACTTGACCTTATATATGGTGCTTGTTGAAGATGTTTTTGATATTTCTGTGCAATTGTTTTCAAAAAAAGATCAAAGGGGGAGGAGCTATGGGTCACAGCATAAAACACTTGATTTCCTGTTGCCAATAGGGGGCCCCTTACTTTGCGTGAATAAAAGCCATATGGCTGCGCTCAGGCTGGGACAGTGAACATGTGTGTGAGTTTTGGTCAGGATCTGACTTTGTATGAGAAAGTTATTAAGGGTTTTGTGTTTGTGAGAAAATGGTCAATTTTGGGTCGACTTTGACACAACACTAAAGACACATCATTCAAAATAGGAACTTGACCTTATATATGGTGCTTGTTGAAGATGTTTTTGATGTTTCTGTGCAATTGTTTAAAAAAAAAGATTAAAGGGGGAGGAGCTATGGGTCACAGAGTAAAACACTTGATTTCCTGTTGCCAATAGGGGGCGCCTTACTTCACGTGAATAAAAGCCATATGGCGGCACTCAGCCTGGGACAGTGAACATGTGTGAGAGGTTTGGTCAGGATCTGACTTTGTATGAGAAAGTTATTAAGGTTTTTGTGGTTCTGAAAAATGGTCAACTTTTGGCGCCCCTAGTGGCCACGCCCATCAATATTATAACAATCTTTGAACAACTTTTGATCATCAGTGGGTCTAGTATGCACCTGTCCAATTTGGAGATAATCGGAAAAAAACNCATCATTCAAAATAGGAACTTGACCTTATATATGGTGCTTGTTGAAGATGTTTTTGATGTTTCTGTGCAATTGTTTAAAAAAAAAGATTAAAGGGGGAGGAGCTATGGGTCACAGAGTAAAACACTTGATTTCCTGTTGCCAATAGGGGGCGCCTTACTTCACGTGAATAAAAGCCATATGGCGGCACTCAGCCTGGGACAGTGAACATGTGTGAGAGGTTTGGTCAGGATCTGACTTTGTATGAGAAAGTTATCAAGGTTTTTGTGGTTCTGAAAAATGGTCAACTTTTGGTGCCCCTAGTGGCCACGCCCATCAATATTATAACAATCTTTGAACAACTTTTGATCATCAGTGGGTCTAGTATGCACCTGTCCAATTTGGAGATAATCGGAAAAAAACTGTAGGACAACAAGCTTTTTCAAGCGTGGCACGATCGCGTTTTTAAGGTTGAAACTGCATTTTAAAGCCTTGAAATTTAATAACAAAACGGATAACATTTTACATTTTTATGAAGGTCTTGGAGTGATAAACGTGCCCAAAAAATTTCATACAAATCGGAGCATGTAAATTTTTCTTTTTTTTTGGCGCCCTCTGGTGGCCACGCCCCAAAAGTTATTAAAACTCTTTTAATAACTTTTAATCGTCACTGTGTGTAGTATACACATGAGAAATTTGAAGCTGATTCGACAAAAACCCTAGGACAAGTTCGTTCAAATACGTACCCTAAAAATCGTCAAATTCAGATTTTGGGGACAAATTTCCGAACTTGCGGTGCAAAATTCAGAGTTTGTCCAAGAGAATTTTTTGAAGGTCGAGGCATGATTGAGGTAGCCAAAAAATTTCAGACTTGTACGTGAAAGTAGGCGGCGGGGCTACCGTTTTAAGCTAATGCTAAATGCTAGCAACATGTTAGCATTTTTTGAGTGGCAAAATCATAAATTTTTCACACTTGTCTGGGGGGGTAGGACATGGAGCCGTGCTCTTTATCTCAAGCGAAAGGGGCGAAAATTGGGTTTAAAGGCGCGGAAACAAACAATAATAATCCTTTGCGTTTCAAGAGGGCCTTCGCCCGCCTGTCGGTCGCTCGGGCCCTAATAACAAGAACTATATAAAACACACACACTAACATGGCTAACTTCCCTTACCTAAAGCTTCAAAATGAGAAGTCAAAGATAGCTCTGCATCTTATGTATTCTGAGCACTCAATTAAACAAAGTTATTTACAAATGCAAAAATAAATAATTAAGTAAATAATAATGATAATAATAAAAATAAATGAATAATGATAAATAAAACCATTGTAGAGAAAAAAAAAAAAATATATATATATATATATATATACATATATATTATTTCCGAAAGGTATCTCTGCTGCAATCGGACCTACATCTAGCTAAACAGCTTGTCATTAAGCAACGGAAATTCCGCTCTTGTTTCCGAGAATTAATCGTCTTATGTTGATTGAAATTCCTGTCGCCTCATAAGTCGGATATGGTTCTCCATTAGTTTTCCATTCTTACAGAATGGTCAAATATACAATCACTCTAAGATCTGACCTACTTTACCATCTAGTTCCAGCCACCGGCTGCACCTGCAACATTGTCTGTCCCGGTGTCTTCTGTATCGTCGTCCCTGTCCGCACCAAAGTTAAGTTCAGCGAACTCCTGAGCCTTCTCCGCGTCTGTAAAGACAGTTTCTGTGCCTTTGAAAGTCACTCTTAATTTCGCTGGGTAAAGCATTCCATACCGCACTTCTGGTTTGCCCCGAAGTAATTCCCTGGCTCGGTTGAAAGCTGCCCAGCGCTTTGCAACTTCGGGGGAAGATACGGATTCTCTGTCCTTTGTATAAGAGATCTTTCATGGAGGCTGCTTTCCGGAGGATCGCCATCACATCACGAAAGTAGTGGAGACGCACTACGAGAGGTCGGGGAGACTCCGCATCACCGGGATTTCTGTGTAAAGCTCGGTGTGAGCGCTCAACAAGAGGCGCTTCCGCCAGAGAAAGTGCGTCTTTTAGGAGTTGTGAGACAAATGTGTTTATTTCAGTGCCTTTCTCGGCTCCTTGTTTAAGCATTGCAATCCGCACATTTTGCCTTCTAGATTGTCCCTCGAGATCCATGCATTTATCCGTTAACTGGTTTACGTCAGAGCGTAATCGTTTCACTTCGGCTTGTAGCATGCTAATAGCATCCGATGAATCGGTAGCTGCGCGTTCCAGTTCAACGATGGTCGACCCGTGCTGTTCACTTGTTGTTTGCAAGGCCAAAATGGCGCTTTTAGTTTCGTTCTTGAGTGCAGACAGTTCACTTCTAATCGAGGCAGAAACCTCTTCAATCCGAGTGTCGATTGTCTGGCAAATTTCCATTTTAGTGGTTTGTAAGTCCGCACGAAGTGAGCTAATAGCTTCCAGAATGGTAGCATCCGCTGGTCGGTGACTTGCTTCAGGCGAGTCCGGGGTAGGAGGGCCCGTTTCCCTCTGTTTCTTGTCCTTCATGGACTGCATCCTCAAGTTCGACTTCATATCTTCTTAGGGAGCCAATGTAAAATCCAGGCCAGTTCTTATCACTATGGTAGCTTATCACGTTGTTTGAGAACAACAACAATAAAGAATGAAGACATAAAGAGTGCAAAAAGTTGTTTTGATTGCAGGAGCTACCGGGAAAAGCTGCTTACCGAACCATGGCTCTCAGCAAAATCTTAATGACCTACTTTAGACTGTTTAAAGTCAGTTTAAACTCAGATTTCCAGCAATAAGACCAGTCAAAATACATTCATAACCTACTTAAGACTGTAAAAAATAGGTTTAAACTCAGATTTCAAGCATCGAGGCCAGTCAAAGAACATTAATAACCTTCTTTTAACTGTTAAAAATAAGTTTAAACTCAGATTTACAGTATTGAGACCAGTCAAAGCACATTCAATACCTACTTTCGACTGTAAAAAATGTTTAAACTCAGATTTCCAGCATTGAGACCAGTCAAAGTACATTCATAACCAACTTTAGACTGTTTAAATAGGGTGACCATGTTCTGTTTCTCTGAAAAGAGGACTCTCACACACACACACACACACACACACACTTTTAGGGGTTTTGCATGGGTCAGGGGGCTCTCTGTGCTTCTAACTCAGTTTAACAAATATTCTGAATTCCCCAGAAAAGAACACTTTACCTGGATATACTGAAAAATAGCCCAAAACAGTTCTGTAGCAACACAAGTATTCAGATGTTTAACAAAATAAGAAATAATCACCTCTCCTAAGTCTGACACTTACACCTTAGTTAGGAAAAGTGTGATAGAGTATCATTCTTCAAAATAACTTCCCAATTATCAATTACGTAAAAATAGAAATAATGCCTCAAAATATTGAACAAAAAGAAAAAGGAGAGGAAGCCTATTCTTCAATGTTTTGTTGTGGTGATATGGGCTTGCAGATTGTTGGAACCATTATTAGCCACAGAGACATAAGTTCCAGCTTTGCAGACTGTACATTCTGCCTCCCATTTGTCACAACCTGGACGAAAACAGGGGAACTTTTTTCGCATGTCATCAATGAAATGACATTTGCGTTTCGGCATTTTCTTTCTGTTCGAGTGTTCTCTGGCAGTGTGCCTACCTGCCTGTCAGCCTGCGAGTGAGTGAGTGAGAGTGGAGCGCCTCTGTACTGATTTTTGAATGAATGAACACATGTTCCGGGGTTCGGCTCAAACTCCACCTCTCAGAGTGTGTTTCTAAAGGAACCATTCAACGTGAATGATAAATACACTGGTCTGTGACGCGCTCAAGCTAGGCAAGATCAAAAACCCGGACATTTGAAGGATTTTATAAACCCCGACTGGACAGGCCGGACAGGCTCTTAAAAGAGGACATGTCCGGGCAAAAGAGGACGTATGGTCACCCTAATCTATCATATAAATTTAAAGCATCTTCTTTGCCATTGAAGACATTTAAATGATTTCAAAACATCCTGCCATCACTTTGACAAATACCTGCCTGTGATATTACATCAAGTTATGCACCTCTGATAATAACCCTACTGCAAAATAATCAGAACTTGTGCTTTTTTTCTACTCAAAGAACTCATCTCAACTCAGCTTTATTTATAAAGCACTTTAAAATGCAACAGTGTTGGCCAAAGTGCTGTACACAGTCCTAAACTATAAATCATAGACAGCGACAACAACAGTAATTAAGAAACAATAGGTGTAAACAAACAACAAAAATAATAAAAACAATAAAACAGTAAAAGGTTACTTTGAGACGTGTGTAAATCGACAATTCAATCTACTCCCGACCTCGAATGTTTGTAAACTACACCATTCCTTGGTTACTGTACCTTTGTCGATCTAGGTAAAATGTCTGAAGTAACTCCGTCAAACCAATATAAATACGACGAGTTCGACCCAAACGTCTCAAATGTGTTTCCCTTTTTTACATATAAATTGTCATATGTAATTTATGCCTCACATCAAGAAAGTCACCAGTTTGAATCCCAACTTGGACATGACCACGAAAAAAAATTGAAAAAGGGGGACAACAAGAATTGCAGAAATCAAAACTAATGTTGCTGTTTCAGAAATATAATTCTGCCCGTCTGTAATAATAGGAACGCACATAAAAAAAAACCAATCTACCCAAATCTTTGTCTTATAAAATGCCAACAAAGTATCCATTGGTTTAAAAAAATCTAGGAGTAAAGAATAAAAATACCTATTTGACAAAACTGGACATAGCCATCTTAAGATTTAATGAAATTAGATTTTGTCGTAGTCGACTAGTCCTAGTATACAGTAAGTCGAGATTGTCGACAAACACACAGACGTGTACACGACATTATTGAGATTATTAATATAAACAGTAACAGAGTTTTAACTTATTTTTGAACCTGTTTCACGAACACTTTCACATGAAGAAAACCTGAGCTCTGTTTATTCTGTGTCCAGTTAAGAAGCGCACAGATCACTTTACGGGTAAAATGCGTCATTATTGGATAATTTATTAATTATTGATTATTCATCCTGAAGGTATCCTCTATAAATAGAGGAAATCACTGATTGAGTGGGACACAAAAAGAGAAAGGTGATGGTTAGTAGGAAGACTAAACTCTGAGGGGAAAACAGTGAATAAAAACTAAAGCTTTATAGCTGGTTCTCACCAAGACATAGTAACATAAGTAAAACACAGGTGAGGATACATAAATAAACAGCTGTTATGTGTTTGTTTATACGTTAGGAGCTCATACTTACTTTCTCCATCTGCGGTGAATCTCGGCCGCTCAGGGGGAAGAGAGAGAGATAATTAATGGTTAGTAAGACTGACAGAAATTCTTTGAATGATAATACAGAATCACATCATAAACATTCACTACTTTTCATCGTAAATAATAAACAAACAGTAACTAATTGTGTTTTGAGCATTTAAGGCTCAGATTTCTTTAGAGTACTGTCAGATAAAAGAACAAAAACTCTCTAGTAAAATTTCTGTGTTTCACTATTCTACTCGGAGGTCGTCTTAGAAAAAGATGAGTCTGAGTAAATCCTCAGGATCAGATACCAGAGTTGAGTCCATGGAGGAAAAAAAGAACAGTAGAAGAAAACATCTCTGCACAGTAATCTGAGTTTGTGATTGTATTAATGTTAAAAGCTCATTCTTACCTTCCCCGTCCTTGGGGACCAGGAGCACCTCAGAAGGGGGAGATATATAGGGGGGTTAGTATGAAAGTTTTTTTTTTTTTTGGATAAAATCATTGATTTTTGATCAGATTCAGAAGCTTATCCTTACCTTCCTCGTCCTAAGGGACCAGGAGCACCTCAGAAAGGGGGAAGTATATAGGGGGGTTAGTATGAAAGTATTTTTTAAAAATAAAATCATTAATTTTTGATCAGATTTAGATGCTCATACTTACTTTTCTTCGTCGTAGGATCACGTGGTGCAGGTCTCACTCGTTGTGGCTCATGTGCCTCCTCCTGACGGTCCAGATCCTGTGGTCTTCTCTTACCTGGTTTTTAACTAACGGTTCCTGTTTTAAAACACAAGGTGCTTGACAGCCCTGCCAGACCCAAGAGCTCCCCGAGGCATAGCCAGTCCAGCCAGACGCAAAGACGGGCCCTCAGGATCCAAGAGAAGTCAATCACCGTTTGTGTTTGGGGAGAGAAAAAGTAGTCCCGGTGCCAGACGCTACCTGGGACAGAAACAGCCCCGCCAGACGCTAAGACTACTTCAGGGTAGCTCACCCAGCCAGACGCAAAGGTGAGAATTTAAAGGGTCCATCTCCCTTAGACAAAGAAGGAAATAAAAAGTCCCGGTGCCAGACGCTACACGGGTCTAAATTAGAAGACTTTGCCAGATGTCCTGACGTCTTCTGGGTTACTAATCCTGTTGATCACAAAGGACAGCTAAGGATACACCAATCCATCCAGTTGGGTGATGGTTCCTGGGAGACGACAGGATCAGTCAGCGCTCCTCTCCCTGGCCCAACTCCGCTTCTGCACAGCTGGCTCCTCCTCATCATCACTCTCCCCCCTGACCCTGTGGCTTGAAGGAGAGAAAGAAAAGCCAGAAGTTGATGGAGCATCAGCAAGTCCACAGAGCATAAGCATCAAATGGTCAGTGTCAGAACTGTAAGGCTCTTCCTCCTCTTCAAAGTCANTGAGCTCTGTTTATTCTGTGTCCAGTTAAGAAGCGCACAGATCACTTTAGGGGTAAAATGCGTCATTATTGGATAATTTATTAATTATTGATTATTCATCCTGAAGGTATCCTCTATAAATAGAGGAAATCACTGATTGAGTGGGACACAAAAAGAGAAAGGTGATGGTTAGTAGGAAGACTAAACTCTGAGGGGAAAACAGTGAATAAAAACTAAAGCTTTAAAGCTGGTTCTCACCAAGACATAGTAACATAAGTAAAACACAGGTGAGGATACATAAATAAACAGCTGTTATGTGTTTGTTTATACGTTAGGAGCTCATACTTACTTTCTCCATCTGCGGTGAATCTCGGCCGCTCAGGGGGAAGAGAGAGAGATATTTAATGGTTAGTAAGACTGACAGAAACTCTTTGAATGATAATACAGAATCACATCATAAACATTCACTACTTTTCATCGTAAATAATAAACAAAGAGTAACTAATTGTGTTTTGAGCATTTAAGGCTCAGATTTCTTTAGAGTACTGTCAGATAAAAGAACAAAAACTCAGATCATTTTAAAGACACAAAGTGATAAGATGAGCCTCCAGCAGAATCTTTTTCTACAGTCTGAGTAAATCCTCAGGATCAGATACCAGAGTTGAGTCCATGGAGGAAAAAAAGAACAGTAGAAGAAAACATCTCTGCACAGTAATCTGAGTTTGTGATTGTATTAATGTTAAAAGCTCATTCTTACCTTCCCCGTCCGCGGGGACCAGGAGCACCTCAGAAAGGGGGAAGTATATAGGGGGGTTAGTATGAAAGTATTTTTTAAAAATAAAATCATTAATTTTTGATCAGATTTAGATGCTCATACTTACTTTTCTTCGTCGTAGGTCCACGTGGTGCATGTCTCACTCGTTGTGGCTCATGTGCCTCCTCCTGACGGTCCAGATCCCGTGGTCTTCTCTTACCTGGTTTTTGTTCCGCTAACGGTTCCTGTTTTAAAACATAAGGTGCTTGACAGCCCTGCCAGACGCAAGAGCTCCCCGAGGCATAGCCAGTCCAGCCAGACGCAAAGACGGGCCCTCAGGATCCAAGAAAAGTCAATCACCGTTTGTGTTTGGGGAAAGAAAAAGTAGTCCCGGTGCCAGACGCTACCTGGGAAAGAAACAGCCCCGCTAGGCGCAAAGACTGCTTCAGGGTAGCTCACCCAGCCAGGGTCCATCTCCCTTAGACAAAGAAAGAAATAAAAAGTCCCGGTGCCAGACGCTACACGGGTCCAAATTAGAAGACTTTGCCAGATGTCCTGACGTCTTCTGGGTTACCAATCCTGTTAATCACAAAGGACAGCTAAGGATACACCAATCCATCCAGTTGGGTGATGGTTCCTGGGAGACGACAGGATCAGTCAGCGCTCCTCTCCCTGGCCCAACTCCGCTTCTGCACAGCTGGCTCCTCCTCATCATCACTCTCCCCCCTGACCCTGTGGCTTGAAGGAGAGAAAGAAAAGCCAGAAGTTGATGGAGCATCAGCAAGTCCACAGAGCATTAGCATCAAATGGTCAGTGTCAGAACTGTAAGGCTCTTCCTCCTCTTCAAAGTCAGAGGGTGAGCCATAAAGGATCTCATCCGTCAGCTCCTCAAAAGACTCGAAAAACTCCAACAAGTCCTTTGAGTCATAATGAGAGGCATCTGGAGCACAACCCTCATCCTTAGAATTGAAGGGTTGAGCCTTGTCCTTGGACATCAGCTCCGGAGCCTTGTCCTTGGACACAAGCTCAGGAGCCTTGTCCTGAGACTTGAGATCAGGAGCCTTGCCCTTAGACTTCAGCCCAGGAGCCTTGCCCTGAGCCTTGTCCTTGGACACAAGCTCAGGAGCCTTGTCATGAGACTTGAGCTCAGGAGCCTTGCCCTTAGACTTCAGCCCAGGAGCCTTGCCCTTAGACCTCAGCCCAGGAGCCATGTCCTTGGACACAAGCTCAGGAGCCTTGTCCTTGGACACAAGCTCAGGAGCCTTGTCCTTGGACTTCAGCTCAAGAGCTTTGTCCTTGGACTTCAGCTCAGGAGCCTTGTCCTTGGACTTCAGCTCAGGAGCTTTGTCCTTGGACACAAGCTCAGGTGCCTTGTCCTTGGACACAAGCTCAAGAACCTTGCCCTTAGACTTCAGCCCAGGAGCCTTGCCCTTAGACCTCAGCCCAGGAGCCATGTCCTTGGATTTAAGCTCAAGAGCCTTGTCCATGGACACAAGCTCAAGAGCCTTGTCCTTGGATACAAGCCCAAAAGTCCTGTCCTTGGACACAAGCTCAGGAACCTTGTCCTTGAACATCAGCTTGAGAACCTTGTTCTTGGACTTAGGTTCAAGAGCCTTGTCCTTGGACACAAGGCTAAGACCCTCAAACCTGGTTATAAGGTCCTCAACTTGCATGTCCTTGGATTTAAGCTCAGAAGCTTTACCCTTGGACATGAGTTCAGGAGCCTTATCCTTGGAATGAAGGTCATAAGCCCTGTCCTTGGACACAAGTTCAGAAGACTTGTCCTTGGTCTTTTGTTTAAGAGCCTTGTCTTTGGACTCAAGACTTAGAGCCTTTAACCTGGTAATAAGGTCCTCAACCTGCATGTCCTTGGATTGAAGCTCAGGAGCTTTACCCTTGGACATGAGTTCAGGATCCTTATCCCTGGATATAAGGTCACAAGCCTTGACCTTGGACACACGTTCAAGAGCCCTGTCCTTGGACACAGGTTCAAGAGACTTGTCCTTGGATTTATGTTCAGGAGCCTTGTCCTTGGACTCAAGGCTAAGAGCCGAAAACCTGGTTATAAGGTCCTCAACCTGCATGTCCCTGGATTTAAGCTCAGAAGCTTTACCCTTGGACATGTGTTCAGGAGCCTTATTCCTGGATTTAAGGTCACAAGCCTGGTCCTTGGACACAAGTTCAAGAGCCTTGTCCTTGGACTTAGGTTCAGGTGCCTTGTCCTTAGACTTCAGCTCAAGAACCTTGTCCATGGACTTCAGCTCAAGAGCCTTGTCCTTGGATACAAGCTCAGGAGCCTTTTCCTTGGACTTCAACTCAAGAGCCTTGTCCATGGACTTCAGCTCAAGAGCCTTGTCCTTGGACACAAGCTCAAGAGCCTTGTCCTTGGACACAAGCTCAGGAGCCTTGTCCTTGTCCTCGGACTTCAGCCCAAGAGTCTTGTCCTGGGACATGGAGTGATGACCCTCAGTCTTGGAGCCAGAGTCAAGACTCTGTTCCACAGACTTCAAGTCACCTGGTACACTGAACTCAACCTCCATGTCCTCAACCTCAGACAAGGAGCTGCCTTGTTCGTAATACTCAACCTCCATGTCCTCGACCTCTGACTCAGGGACAGGTCCCTGGTTCACTGACAGACCATTAGAAGCAGCAGGAGGAGCAAGCGCAGAAAGAGCAGCAGTAGGAGGAGGAGGAGCAGAAGGTTGAGCAAGGGGGTCAGATGCAGGGACAGCAGAGGGAGAAGGAGCAGCAGGAGGAAGAGTGAGAGCAACAGGCGCAGGAGGAAGAGTNTGGACACAAGCTCAGGAGCCTTGTCCTTGGACTTCAGCCCAAGAGTCTTGTCCTGGGACATGGAGTGATGACCCTCAGTCTTGGAGCCAGAGTCAAGACTCTGTTCCACAGACTTCAAGTCACCTGGTACACTGAACTCAACCTCCATGTCCTCAACCTCAGACAAGGAGCTGCCTTGTTCGTAATACTCAACCTCCATGTCCTCGACCTCTGACTCAGGGACAGGTCCCTGGTTCACTGACAGACCATTAGAAGCAGCAGGAGGAGCAAGCGCAGAAAGAGCAGCAGTAGGAGGAGGAGGAGCAGAAGGTTGAGCAAGGGGGTCAGATGCAGGGACAGCAGAGGGAGAAGGAGCAGCAGGAGGAAGAGTTAGAGCAACAGGCACAGGAGGAAGAGTGAGAGCAACAGGCGCAGGAGGAAGAGTGAGAGCAACAGGAGCAGGAGGAAGAGTTAGAGCAACAGGAGCAGGAGGAAGAGTTAGAGCAGCAGAGGGAATAGGAAGGGCAGCAGGAGCAAAAGGAGGAGCTGCAGCAGGAGGAGCAACAGGATGAGGAGCTACAGGGTTGGGGGGTGGAGCCAGATGAGGAGAAAGACTGGCTGCAGTCAGAGCAGGAGGTCGAAAGTGTCCTGAGAAAGAGAAAAAAACACCACAAAGTTTAAATAATATGTTCATCTATTAAAGAGAGTGACACACAAACTTGTCAGACAGAAGTGATATTTGCTTTTTCCTTCAATAATCCCATATTCACAGTTACTGTAGAAGACCTGCATGTTAGAACATCTATAAAAACAACAAGATTCAATAAGAAACTATTGAGAGTAAAGCTGCATATTGATCACATGAAAAAGTTAAATACAGCAACTGAGTAAAGATGTTTGCCTCTTCACACCAAATCTTTTTTCTTATCATAATTTATATCATACATATTAAAGCAAGGGCTTATCAATATAAGCTTCAATCATGCATGTGTGGGAGTAGCTGGCCTTGTAGCTGATTTTTTCAAACACTTTTCTCCACATTAGAGATCAAAATACAAAATAAATCAGCCAAAAACTTCTTATGTATTGTTTATTAATCTGTTTTTAATGTGATAATCTTTGTATTTTCTAACTACTCAACAGCCAAACAGGTAAGATAAACTCTCACAAAAGTCTCCAAGATGCAAACAAAAAAAGCTCCAAATATATTTAAAAAAGGCTCATTCATGATCTTTGATAATTGCATTTTTACAGCTATTTGAAAAAATCTGATACTAGTAAACTTTAATGAGGACTTGTTTTGAAGTCTTTGCACGTTTGCTATTTCTTCAAAATGCTTTCTAAAATCAAACAGGTCAAATAAAACCTTCAAACAGTCTAACAAGTACAAACAATAAAAAAATCTCCAAACATATTTTAGCATTATTTAAAAATAGGCCTATATGCCTTCATTGATAATTGCATTTGGACAACTAATTGAAGAAGTTTTATATTGCAGACTATAATCTGATTTTTTTTTCAGTTCACATTTGTGATTTTGTTTCATTGTGTTTAATCAGTTAAACAAGTAAACTATTAACTATCCAAACAGTCTAATGAGTGAAAATAATAAAAGTCTCCAAAATATTTAAGCATCATTCAAAAAAAAGCTCATTCCTCATATTTGATAATTGCATGTTTACAGCAATGGAGCGCAGAATGTAAAAAAATTCAGTCACTGTTAAATAGGCAATACTTTGTGAACATTAAGTTCACTTTTCTCACATATAGCTTGGTTTTCTTTCATTTAAAACAGAAATTCATGCAAAACAGAATGATCTATATACTTGTTAAAATTTGCACACATAAAAGATGAATCTAAATCTAAATGCTAAATCTAAATATCAAATCTAAATCTAAATGTTAAATCTAAATCTAAATGTTAAATCTAACCTAAATCTAAATCTAAATGTTAAATCTGAATCTTAATGTTAAATCTAAATCTAAATCTTAAATCACTTGCTAAGTGTAAAGCTTAATATTCAAAAATGATGCTAAGTAGGCTGTTGGCACTTGTTTTCCACAACACTTGCATTACAACGGATCATCCAATGAGAAGCGGTCAATTGGGTGGGCGGGGCTGCATGGTCCTACATATTGCAAGGGGTGTGTAGAACAGGGGCTAACCTGCCTACTTTGCATAATTTCTGAACATTTAGATTAAGATTTAGCATTTAGATTTAGCATTTAGATTTATATTAATCATTTAGATTTAGATTAAGCATTTAGATTCAAATTTAGCATTTATATTTGGCATTTAGATGTACATTTAACATTAAGATTAAGATTAAGCATTTATATTGAGAATTAACATTTAGATTTAGAATAAGCATCTGGGTTTCGCCTTTTGATTTAGATGTAATATTTAAATTTAGATTTAACATAAAGATAAGGATTAAGCATTTGGATTTAGAATTTACATTAAAATTTACATTTAACATTTAGATTTGGTGTTTAGATTGAGAATTAGCATTTAGCATTTAATTTGAGATTTAACATTTAGATTAATTATGAACATGTAGGTTCAGATATAGCATCTAGATGAAGCATTTAGGTTTAGATTTAGTTTTCACATTTAGATTAGGATTACTTATTTAGATCTAACATTTAGATTTAGAATTAACATTAAGATTTAGCTTTAACATTAAGATTTAGATTAAGCATTTTGATTTAGCCTTAAGATTTAGATTTAATTTTGAGATTTAGGAATTAGATTTTACATTAAGATTGAGATTAAGCATTTAGATTTAGAAATGACATTTAGATTTAACATTTAGATTCAGCATTTAGATTTTATTGAGACCTTGTTTACTTGAAGGTCAACATTTGTGATCTTATTTGATGATGTTCAAACCCCCATGGAAGTCAGATCAACTCTCCTAAAAGTCTCTTCAGTGCATAACCAAAAACTACTCCAAACAGATTTTAGCATTATTTAAAAAAAAAAAACTCATTTTTTTATCTTTGTTTATGACATGTTTACAGCTAATTAATAATAATAAGAAATTTGATACATGCAGACTTTATTAAGGACTTGTTTTCCTGTCAGAGAACATTTGTGATCTTATTTTATATTGTTCCTACACCCAAACTGGTCAAATAAACTCTCTTTACAATCTCCAAAAAAGCAAAAAACAACAAAAACATCCAAACATATTCAAGCATCATTAAAATAAGTCTCATGTGCTTTCTTTGATAATTGCATTTTTAAACCTATTTGAAGAAATTTTAGAATGCAGACTATGATTGCAATTGTTTTCTAGCCAGTGCACATTTGTGATTTTATATCCTGATGTTCGAACACTAACAATCTCCACACGTATTTTAGCATCATTTAGAAAACGGCTCATTCTACATCTTTGATTATTGCATGTTTTCAGCTAATTAAAGAAAGTTGATAGGTTCAGACTCTATGAAGGACTTGCTTTCTTGTCACTGAACATTTGCAATCTTATTCCATGATGTTACACTGACAGTCTCCAAGTGGCAAACAATAAAAAAGCTCCAAACATATTCAAGCATTGTTTAAAAAATTCTCCTTTGCCACCATTGATTGTTGGATTTTTACAGCTATTTGAAGAAATCTGCTTCTTTGGATTTTAGTAAGGACTAGTCAGTGCACATTTGTCATTTTGCCTCTGCTTGTTGCTTTTGGAAAGCAAAACAGGTCAAATACACTCTCCTACAATCTAAAATTTCAACAATAACAACTCCAAACACACTTTTAGCATCATTCAAAAAGAGGCTTATTCACCTTTCTGCATTTTTACATCTAATTTAAAAGAACTTTATATCACAGACTATAATAACTGGGACTTTTTTTTCTAGTCAGTGCACATTACGTGGTTTTGTTTCATGATGTTCCAACAGCTCAACAGGTAAACTAAAGACTCCCAACAGTCAAACAAGTGCAAACAATAAAAACTCCAAACATACTTAAGCATCATTCAAAAACAAAAGGTCCATTTGCCTTTTCAATTATTGCATTTTGATGGCTATTTGAAAAAATGTACATGGCAGACTATAATTGGAATTGTTTTCTAGTCTGAGCACCTTTTCTGGTCTTATTTAATCATTTTTGAACAGCTTAGTGGGTAAAATAAACTCTCCGAACAGTCTCCAAAGTGCAAAAACAACTCTAAACATACTATAGCATCATTCAAAAAATGCCTTTTATGCCATCTTCGCTTATTGCATTTATACAGCTAATTCAAGAAATTTTTACCACAGACCACAATTGGGGCTTGTTTTCTAGTCAGTGCACATTTGTGGTCTTATTTTATTATATTCCAACAGTTTAAAAGGTAAACTAAACATCAAAAACAGTCTAACAAGTGCAAACAATAAAAAATCCAAACACATTTTCAGCATCATTCAAAAAATTGGCCCATTACCCGACTTACATTATTGAATTTTGATGGCTTATTGAAGAAATTTTATATGGAAGGCTATAATTGGAATAATTTTCTAGTCAATGCCCTTTTTTGGGTCTTATTTCATAATGTTTTAACAACTGAATGGTTAAAATAAACTCTGAAACAGTCTTCAAATTGCGAAAACACAAAATCCTCCACACATACTTTTGATCTTTTAAAAATGCCTTATCTGCCATCTTTGCTCATTACATTTGTACAGCTAATTCAAGACATTTTTAATCACAGACTACAATTGGGGCTTTCTTTTCTAGTCAGTGCACATTTGTGGTCTTAATTTTTGACATTCCAACAGCTAAAAAGGCAAACTCAGCATTACAAACAGTCTAACAAGTGCAAACAATAAAAACCCCAAACATATTCAAGCATCATTCAAATAATTGGCCCATTACCCGACTTTGTCTATTGAAATTTGATGGCTTATATGGAAGGCTATTATTGGAATTTTTTCTAGTCAGTGAACATTTGTAATCTAATTTTACAATATTTGAACAGCTTAAAGGGTAAAGTAAACTCTTCCAATCAGTCCTCAAAGTGCACAAAGTAAAAAAATCTCTGAACATACTTAAGCATCATTTTAAAAAATGCCTCATATGTCATCTTTGAGTATTGCATTTTGCAGCTTATTAAATTAATATTTAATCATAGACTACAATTGGGGCTTGTTCTCAAGTAATGGCATATTTGTGGTCTTATTTTATTATATTCCAACAGCAAAACCTGTAAAACAGGTTAACTTAACTTTAATTGGGGTTTTTTATTCTATTCAGTGCACATTTATGATCTTATTTTATATTGTTTGAACAGCTACATAGGTAAAATAAACTCTTTCAGCAGTCTTCAAAGTGCAAAAAATATAAAATATCTAAACATACTTTAGCATCATTTGAAAAATACCTCTATACCATATTTGAGTATTGCATTTTTGCAGCTAATATAATTAATATTTAATCACAGACTACAACCAGGGCTTGTTTCCTAGTCTGTGCACATGTGTGGTCTTATTTTCTGATGTCCTTACAGCTCAACGGGTAAACTCAACATCACAAACAGTCTAACAAGTGCAAACAATGGAAACTCCAAACAAATTATAAGCATCTTTTTTTTTTTCAAAAATGGCCCATTGGCTAACTTTGATTAATGAATTTTGATGGCAATTTGCAAAAATGTACATGGCAGACTATAATTGGAATTGTTTTCTAGTCTGAGTGCCCTTTTTGGTCTTATTTCATAATATTGAAACAGCTTAATGGGTTAAAAAAAATATCTTCCAGCGGTCTTCAAAGTGCACAAAATAAAAAAAATCTAAACATTCTTAAGCATCATTTAAAAATACCTCATATGTCATATTTGAGAATTGCATTTTCGCAGCAAATTAATTTTTAATCACAGACTACAACTAGGGCTTGTTTTCTAGTCAGTGCACATTTGTGATCTTATTTTATCATATTCCAACAGCTCAACAGGGTAACTATACATTACAAACAGTCCAACAAGTGCAGACAATTGAAACTCCAAACAAATTATAATCATCTTTTTAAATAATTTCCCATTTCCCTACTTTAATTAATGAATTTTGATCACTAATTGATTACATTTAAATGGCAGACTACAATCAGAATTGATTTCTATTCAGTGCTATTTTTGAGTCTTATTTCATGATATTTGAACAGCTAAATGGATAATATAAACTCTTTAAAGAGTCTCCAAAGCACCAAATAAAAAATCCTCCAAACAAACTTTCACATCATTTAAAAAATGCCTCATATGCCACCTTTGAGTGTTACATTTTCACAGCTAGTTAAAGACATTTTAATCACAGACCACAATTGGAACTTGTTTTCTAGTTAGTGCACATTTGTGATCTTATTCTATGAAGTTTGAACAGCTCAACAGGTAAACTAAACATCACAAACAGTCTAACAAGTGCAAACAATAAAAAATCCAATCATATTTTATACATCAATCAAAGAATTGGCCCATTAGCCTACTTTGATTATTGAATTTTGGTGGCTCATTTAAGAAATATTATATAGCAGGCTATAATTGGAATTGTTTTCTAGTCAGTGCACATTTGTGATCATAATTTATGAAGTTTGAACAGCTTAATAGGTTAAATTAACTCTTCCAATGAGTCATCAAAGTGCAAAAAATATAAAATCTCTAAACATACTTTAGCATCATTTGAAAAATACATCATATGCCATATTTGAGTGTTACATTTTCACAGCTAGTTAAAGACATTTTAATCACAGACCACAATTGGAGCTTGTTTTCTAGTTAGTGCACATTTGTGATCTTATTCTATGAAGTTTGAACAGCTCAACAGGTAAACTAAACATCACAAACAGTCTAACAAGTGCAAACAATAAAAAATCCAATCATATTTTAAGCATCAATCAAAGAATTGGCCCATTAGCCTACTTTGATTATTGAATTTTGGTGGCTCATGTAAGAAATATTTTAAAGCAAGCTATAACTGGAATTGTTTTCTAGTCAGTGCACATTTGTGATCATAATTTATGAAGTTTGAACAGCTTAATAGGTTAAATTAACTCTTCCAATGAGTCATCAAAGTGCAAAGAATATAAAATCTCTAAACATACTTTGGCATCATTTGAAAAATACTTCATATGCCATATTTGAGTATTGCATTTTTGCAGCTAATATAATTAATATTTAATCATAGACTACAACCAGGGCTTGTTTCCTAATCAGTGCACATGTGTGGTCTTATTTTCTGATGTCCTAACAGCTCAACAGGTAAACTAAACATCATAAACAGTCTAACAAGTGCAAAGAATAAAGTCTCCAAACAAATTATAAGCATCTTTTTTTTTTTTTCAAAAATGGTACATTGGCTAACCTTGATTTTTGAATTTTGATGGCTATTTGCATAAATGTACATGGCAGACTATAATTGGAATTGTTTTCTCATCTCAGTGCCCTTATTGGTCTTATTTCATAATATTGAAACAGCTTAATGGGTAAAAAAAAATCTCTTCCAGCGGTCTTCAAAGTGCACAAAAAGAAAAAAATCTAAACATTCTTAAGCATCATCTAAAAATACCTCATATGTCATGTTTGAGAATTGCATTTTCACAGCAAATTAATTTTTAATCACAGACTACAACTAGGGCTTGTTTTCTAGTCAGTGCACATGTGTGGTCTTATTTTATTATATTCCAACAGCTCAACAGGTAAACTATACATTACAAACAGTCCAACAAGTGCAGACAATTGAAACTCCAAACAAATTATAATCATCTTTTTAAATAATTTCCCATTTCCCTACTTTAATTAATGAATGTTGAACACTAATTAAATACATTTAAATGGCAGACTATAATCAGAATTGATTTCTAGTCAGTGCTATTTTTGAGTCTTATTTCATGATATTTGAACAGCTAAATGGATAAAATAAACTCTTTAAAGAGTCTCCAAAGCACCAAATAAAAAATCCTCCAAACAAACTTTCACATCATTTAAAAAATGCCTCATATGCCACCTTCGAATGTTACATTTTCACAGCTAGTTAAAGACATTTTTAACCACAGACCACAATTGGAGCTTTTTTTCTAGTAAGTGCACATTTGTGATCTTATTCTATGAAGTTTAAACAGCTCAACAGGTTAACTCAACATCAAAAACAGTCTAACAAGTGCAAACAATAAAAAAATCCAAACAGATTTGTAGCAATAGTCAAAAAATTGGCCCATTACCCTACTTTGATTATTGAATTTTGGTGGCTAAGTTAAGAAATATTATATAGCAGGCTATAATTGGGGTTTTTTTTCTATTCAGTGCACCTTTGTGATCTTATTCTAAATTGTTTGAACAGCTACATAGGTAAAAAAAACAAAACTCTTTCAGCAGTCTTCAAAGTGCACATAAATAAAATATCTAAACATACTTTAGCATCATTTGGAAAATACATCATATGCCATATTTGAGTATTGCATTTTTGCAGCTAATTCAATTAATTTTTAATCACAGACCACATTTGGGGCTTTTTTCTAGTCAGTGCACATTTGTGGTCTTATTTTATTATATTCCAACAGCTCAACAGGTAAACTAAACACCACAAACAGTCTAACAAAAGGAAACAATAAAAAAATCCAAACATATTTTAAGCATCAATCAAAGAATTGGCCCATTAGCCTCCTTTGATTATTGAATTTTGGTGGCTCATTTAAGGAATATTAGAAAGCAAGCTATATTTGGAATTGTTTTCTAGTCAGTGCACATTTGAGATCATGATTTATGAAGATTATTTTAATAGGTAAAATAAACTCTTCCAATGAGTGTTCAAAGTGCAAAAAATATAAAATCTCTAAACATACTTTAGCAACATTTGAAAAATACCTCATATGCCATATTTGAGTATTGCATTTTTGCAGCTAATATAATTAATATTTAATCACCGACTACAACCAGGGCTTGTGTTCTAGTCAGTGCACATATGTGGTCTTATTTTATTATATTCCAACAGCTCAACAGGTAAACTTAACATCGTAAACAGTCTAACAAGTGCGTATAATAAAGTCTCCAAACAAATTATAAGCACCTTTTTTTTTTTCAAAAATGGTACATTGGCAAATTTTGATTATTGAATTTTGATGGCTATTTGCAAAAATGTACATGGCAGACTATAATTGGAATTGTTTTCTAGTCTGAGTGCCCTTTTTGGTCTTATTTCATTATGTTTTAACAACTTAGTGGGTAAAATAAACTCTCAAAACAGTCTCCAGAGTGCAAAAACACAAAATCCTCCAAACATACTTTAGCATCATTTAAAAAATGCCTTTTATGCCACCTTTGATTATTACATATTCACAGCTTATTAAATTATTTTTTAATCACAGACTACAATTGGGGCTTGTTTTCTTGTCAGTGCACATTTGTGGTCTTATTTTATGACATTCCAACAGCTAAAAAGGTAAACTCAGCATTACAAACAGTCTAACAAGTGCAAACAATAAAAACTCCAAACATATTCAAGCGTCATTTAAATAATTGGCCCATTACCCGACTTTGTCTATTGAAATTTGATGGCTTATATGGAAGGCTATAATTGGGATTTTTTCTAGTCAGTGAACATTTGTGATCTAATTTTACAATATTTGAACAGCTTAAAGGGTAAAATAAACTTTTCCAATGAGTCCTCAAAGTGCACAAAATAAAAAATCTCTGAACATACTTAAGCATCATTTAAAAAAATGCCTCATATGTCATCATTAAGTATTGCATTTTTGCAGCTTATTAAATTAATTTTTAATCACAGACTACAATTGGGGCTTGTTCTCAAGTAATGGCATATTTGTGGTCTTATTTTATTGTACTTAAATTAAAATCGTAAAGTTCCTGACATGAAAAACCATTTTATATCAAGTCAACTTGAAGTGAAACCATGTCCTCAAAACCTGTTAGCATTAGCAAATTTTCATCTACTGACTTTAAAAGCAATCATCCAACATAAATGAGCCAAACCTTCAGGAAATAGCCTTAAACAAGTGAATTAAAGACTAAAAGTCATTTTATTATGTATATGAAAGGATGTCTCACTAGCACAGTCGGTGGGCCTTCGCTTGACCGCAGTCCGCTGAGGCCGGGGGTCCGCGCGGGGTCGGGGGAAGCCATCTATCCGCTGGAAGTCCTTTAATCCAGAAGGTGGTCGCAGGTGTTCTTCTTCTCAGGTGTTCTTCTTCTCAGGTGTTCTTCTTCTCAGGTGTCCGGGAGTCCGGTTTCAGCTGAAGATTCAAGCTTTTCCAAAATATCTTCTTTTCGCAGAGAGCTTTGCAACAGGGCTGACAGCAGTCAAAATTGTTTTCGCAAGTGAAAAGATGCGAGTTTGGAACGTGAAGGTAACCTGGGCCGAGGGGTCACGTCACATGTTGCCATGGTTTCAGCGCGTGATTTCGGTACGTAAGGTAAAATAAACGCGTTAAATCATCGACTTTGCGGAAATTAATGTATTCAATGTGATTGTTTTTCAATCCGTAGTTAAACTTCAGCTCAAAAAGAATGACTTTAACTTTTTTTATTAAAAATCAATTAAATACTTTTTTGAAAATTCTTCCCATTACGTCATCATCACCCGCAGCGTTAAATATTTTGGGGGGGGTGCTAAAATTGAAATTGAAAAATAAAAAAAATAAAACGAAAATATTTATAGCTTGAGAGCACTTTCATCTATGCATTCATTTTAACTTCACTTAAGATTTCCATGGGTTTTCTTTGATTGCAGACCACCGTCTGACACTCTCCTTTGTTTCATTAAGCTTTACCCCTAATTCACGCGTAATGCGTCTGCGCGGCGGAACGGCTGCGCCGCGATATTCGGCTCGCGCCAATTCACACTGGAAGAGTCTCTGAAGCGCAGCGCACTCTGTTGCAGCTGGATACCAGATCAAAAGATCACAAGAGATCCACATGTTCCTGCGGAATTTATAATGCATTGGCTCTCCCCAAACTTCAGAAGTTTAATTTTAAACCTCCTCTTTTCTGTTGGTGTTATTGTAGAAAGGACGTGTCTCATATTTAATCCTGTGAAGTTTTCCACCTCCAAAATAAACTTCCCTCATCCGTGGTGTCGGATTACGTCTGTCTCTGACCTGCTGATGATTTTTTGGCTCTGTGCCACTCATAGACTGTATGAGACACAACTGGGAGTGACGTAATCGGGAGCAAGAACATTGCGTTTTATTTGGAAATGACTGGATGCTTTATTCGTTTTTCGCGAGTCTTCCTGTATGGCATGACTTGCTCTGCAGAAATCTATTTTCGCGTAAAAGCTGCGACCGCCGTCTGTGGCTCAAAGTACATTAGTAAAATCTGATAAAAAAAAATTGTTGTGAAAAAAAAGACATATTTGTGATAGTCCAAACATCTCAACTGAGATAACCACATTGTGGCAACTTTATCACTGAAACCAGCCACAGGTTGGGATGAAGTTGATGTTTGACTCACTGCTAACAATAATAGCAATAATAATAATAATAATAATAATAATAATAATAATAATAATAATAATAATAATAATAATAATAATAATAATAATTAATACGTAGACGCCGCACTGAGCGCTGAATCACACGTCGACGTCGACGCCATATTGGATGTGTCAAGAGCAAACCAGAGACACATAAACGTCTGTCGGAGCGAGCGGAGAATTTGCCTCATTCATGTGTATATGTTCATCATTGCCCCCCTGGACAGACAGATATATGTATATATTTTCAGAACAGATATAAGCAGTGAAAACATAACGCAAAATTAATGAAAGATCAATCATTAACATCCTTTTTTTGTTGTTTTTCGTCCATATGTCCTGGTTTTTTTTGGCTTGTTTTTTTATCAAATCACCTTATTGGTTACAACAATGCAGATAGAAGGTCTTGAAATTAATTAAAACTGTACTTAGTACTCAATTATGATTTCAAAAGTAACTAGGTTGGTAACATGGTATAATGATTGCTTTAGTACAAATAAAAGTACACACCTAAAAATCAACTCATAGAAATACAAGTAACACCCCCACCACCACCACCACCACCACCACCACCAAAATAAAAACCTACTTGATTTGAGTATTGTAATTAATTACTTCACCCCTGAATATGTATATGTATGAATATCAAAATGATTTATCAAGATCAGTTAAATGTAAACGTTTGTGCTTTCTCTCTCATTGTGCACATATTTTCCAATATTTTATTTCATTTCTTAAAGGTTTTATCTCTGCATCATAATCTCTATCTGAACTTCATTTCAGGATCTAGTTACTATTGTTAACATTCCTGCCTCGGCGTCCAGACCGTGGTCAGGAAGCGCAGGTTAGGGAACACATGTTCATTAATTTGTAGTCAATAAGTAATAATTAGGAGTTAATATGTGGAAAAGTCTAAATTCATGGTGCAATAGAGGTAGAATAAGGGGTTAATGCATGCTTACTAAATACTAATTAGCTACTTATATGCATGTTAATAAGCACATAGTTAATGGTGAGCATGTGTTCCCCAATCTAAAGTGTTACCGGAGAGACTTCTGCTAACTCCAGGTTAACACTTTAAAAAGCAGTCGGGAATCTTGAGTACAGTCGCGGCTTTATTCAGCATGTGCAATAACTGAACATTTGTAGTCTTATAGGACTTCTCTATCATCTGCCGCTATCTCTACTTCTCTAGCTCCCATCTCTTTTCATGTCTCTCAAACTTACTCACACACAACAATACACACACACACACACACAACACTTTAAACACAAATGTTTAATATTAATACTTCAATATTTACCATCACAACCTGCAGACCAGCAGCTTTCTGTCTGTCACACATCATCTCATCTTCTACAAGTTACACTCCACTTTTTCTTCTTCCAGCTGCTCCAGGAGAACATTATCAGCTTTGTAAAGAGGGAGCTGAAGGAGATCCAGAGAGTTCTGAGTCCAGATTACCCAGAATGCTTTGGGAGTCAGAGGGAGGATGAGGATGAGGAGCAGAGGAGGAGCAGAGAGGCGTTCCTGAAGATCACTGTGAACTTCCTGAGGAGAATGAAGCAGGAGGAGCTGGCTGACTGTCTGCAGAGCAGTAAGAGGATTTAACACATTTAACATGATGGAAAGAGCAAATGGAGACAACATGGGAGAGATTTACATTTAAACTCTGCTCTGAATATGATGAAAACATTTGTATCACATCTATGAGCTGAGACAAACTGTTCACAACTGATGAGCTGAAGAGATTTCAGAGAGGAGACAAATCAAATCATCCTGATCTTTGAAAGATGAAACTCATCAGACTGATTGGAGCTTCACATCATTCATTATATTTCTTTTTTCTTCATTTAGGAACCAATGCTGCAGAGAGCAGACGTAGAGTGAAGTCTGCGCTGAAGGAGAAGTTCCAGTGTGTGTTTGGGGGGATCGCTAAAGCAGGAAACCCAACCCTTCTGAAGCAGATCTACACAGAGCTCTACATCACAGAGGGAGGGGCTGGAGGGGTCAATGAGGAACATGAGGTCAGACAGATTGAAGCAGCATCCAGGACACCATACAGAGCAGAAACAAGCATCAGACAAGAAGACATCTTTAAACCTTTACCTGAGAGAGCTGGACCAATCAGAAGAGTGCTGACAAAGGGAGTGGCTGGCATCGGGAAAACCGTCTTAACACAGAAGTTCACTCTGGACTGGGCTGAAGACAAAAGCAACCAGAACATCTACTTCACATTTCCATTCACTTTCAGAGAGCTGAATGTGCTGAAAGAGAGAAAGTTCAGCTTGGTGGGACTTGTTCATCACTTCTTTCCTCAA